>JACWBX010001172.1:0-26530 GCA_014622435.1 Polypedilum pembai
CAGATTTAGTTATAATTTATTGAATTAAATTGGTTTTGTTTTGTTTAAGTTGAAATCGGTAACTAACGAAAAATAATGGAAAATTTAATTATTTTTGGTGTCATAAAATTGAACATCGATAATCAACTTGAAGCATTCATGATTCTATCGTTTGACACAAGGCTTCAGTCTCTTCGCGAGTCGACAGTGAGTACTGGAAATACAATTGATGTAATTTTTCAATTGTCATTTTCCTCTCAATAGATCGAATTCAAGAGCTTTAATTTAAAATTTGTCTTCTCTGATAACATACTGATTGATAAAATATACTTATAGCATGAACTAATTCTTTTATTTGTAATCGGCAATGTCACTGATCTGGGCGACAAAAATGCGCTAAAGTCAACTGATCCGGGCAAATGACTTTCATCAATTTTTTTGTGTAATATTAATTTATCGATTTAAAGAGGCCCATATCTGCTCATTAGTTTTAGTTCAGTACGTGAATACGAAGTGAAAATGAAAATATTTATGTTACGAATGTCCATATTTGCTGTTTAGCATTCCTCATTTGTAAAGTGAACGATTTTTACGAAATTCAACCGCAATCTAGATACAAGTATTTTCAAATAGTCATATTATGTGACGAATTACGAAAAGTGAGAGAGAGAAGCAACTTCACATAGTAATAACTAACCATCGATAGCAGCAAGAGAATATGCGAAATATTTTATCATTATTCATTTGCTATTACACACAATTTCATGTCATCATCAATAAAATGCTGCTGTTGCTGTTATTGCTGTATTCATCGATGTCTCATGAGAAAAATTGAATTAAAATGATGAAAAACACATATTGTGACGATGAAATAACTTTTCTTTCATGTTATGCAAATTACTATCTAGATGCATATTAAATTTACATTTTATTGCATTTCTTTACTACTATTTATGTGTGTATATACATGAACGCAATTTCTAAACTAAATAGGGTAAAGAAACTTAAATTTGACCTATTTGTTATGAAAAACTTTTTACTTTAAATTACTTCTGCAATGTTTTTTAAATGTAGTTCATTAAATACTCCTTCGATTTCTACCTGTTTCGATTGATTTCATTGAGTATTTAAGCTGAAATTTGTGGAAAATGTTTCACAAAAATCATTTGTTTACAAAAAAGTTTAACCCATTATTACAAAACAATAGGTCAAATTTAGGTCCCAGCATATTTGATCAGTTTAAGAGACCTAAAACTTAATATAATGTGTGATCTGAAATGATAAAGTGTTGTTGATTAAAATTAGTACTTAAGAGAATAGCAAAATAATTTATTTGATGTGAAAATATCGAAAATAAAATTGATCAAAATTTTTTGAAAAAGTAAATAGAAATATTGCAATAAATACTTGCTAAAGTGCATTAGATTTTAATTAAAATGGTAAATAAAGTCAAAAATAAACATATTTTATACAATATATGCGTTTATATAGTAAATATCAAAAGAATTAAAATAGGTCAAAGTTAAGTTCCTTTACCTTATACATGAACGCAAATTTATAAAAAATTTAAATTTTTCCATTAAAACACTTGTTTTATGTAATTTGTTGTAATAGCACTAGGTACTGAGCTTAAAACATCATTAAAGAGATTAATGCGTAACCAAATGAGACTACAGGAAGATCTAAATCAATAATGATGTAAAAATATATTAAGCAAACATTACTCATGCAGTGCTGCAACATCAAGGTTTTCATTACCTTTCTAATTGTTAGTGATGTGCAGGAAGTATTTGATCGGTCAATTTTTTTTGATTTCGTGTCACAAGCACATGCGCTCATTAATTGATTTTCAATTGATTTCGCATTGAATTAAACATAATTTCATGATCAATGACAAATTCTTTAAAGTGTGACATATTCAATTTTCTGCCTACACTTCAGTACTCACAATATTAATTTTATGTCTCTCTAATTACTTCAACAATTAATAAAGTCTGTTGCTTCCTGCATTTTCTTTTTTAAGTCATCACTAGTTGAAGATTTTGCAATTATGGAGTTTACGTGTGTGAGTGTAAAAATTAATTAATCAATAAGAAATCAATTTGTTACAGATGTTTTCAAAACCGACTAATAAATCATAAAGTTGCAATTTACAGACAATAATCCACGCATAACACTGATTTAGTTTTAGCCTTATAAGAGCAAAACAACTAAAACCTCATTAAATCTATAAATAGAGAGGAGCAAAGCATCAAATATGTAATCTAAATGTAAAAAATTACTCTGCAAGTTTGTCTATACGCATGCAAGTTATATGATTTCATTAAATTATGTTTTAGCGCAATCTCTCAATACACAAGTCCAAAAAAAGAAATAATTACATACAAAATTAAGCGAGAAATATGTGTAACAGCAAACAGAATTAAACCGCAAATGATAGATGATGCTAATGTTGAAATTGTCACCACTGCGTTACAAATGCGTAAAAAAACTTTTATAGACCAATGATCTAATCTTTTTTCTCACTATAAAAGCATTTTTTCTTGTGAGAATTGCAATTGAATTCACAAGTAGAGAGCGAGAGCGGTGACAAATGGAATTTTAAGTACATACTGCAATGCTCTACTGCGATAATCTTATTACAGTACGACAGAAAGCGAGAAAAAATTGTTAAGTCATATCTGCGTATATAGTACGAATTGAAAACAAGATCACTTTTCCTTTCAATATCATATATTCAGCAAAAAATATCGAGAATACGATGAATAAAGACTATCACATAAAGTTTTGTTGCTGTTGCTGCTTCGTTTCTTTCTTTCTTGCTTTCGTTCATATTCGTTAACTCTTGGTTTGTTTTTTTTTTCTTTCTTCTGCTGCTTTAGCTGCTACAGACCATGCCTTTACAATGCTTTTTCATAATTCAATTCAGTTTCAATTCAGACGCGAAACGATCGTCATCGAAACTGAATGAGTGCAACGTGCGAGAAATTAAATTTTTCTTTCATTACTCGTAGAAAGAAATTGTTTTAAAGTCTTGTAATTGAAAAATTTCCAAAAAATAAAGAGTCACCAGTGAAACGGAAAAAAATTAAAATAAAAAAGAGTTTCTACTGCACGCATTTTTCATTTCTTTCTTTCATTTCAATATTGTAATTTATACATGTGAAAATTCCA
The DNA here is from genome assembly GCA_014622435.1 of Polypedilum pembai. Taxonomy (NCBI): domain Eukaryota; kingdom Metazoa; phylum Arthropoda; class Insecta; order Diptera; family Chironomidae; genus Polypedilum; species Polypedilum pembai. Next base: position 3,154 of record JACWBX010001172.1, read on the forward strand.
AAATCAGATTAATAGAGAAAATAAAAATTCCAATGTGAACAGAGAAAAAAGTCTCTTTTTGCCTCATATCAAATGCAAATTACGAAAAAAGTGAATCCGGCAAATTTCAATAATTGAGTGAAAAAGAAACTTTTGTGAAATATAAATAGATAGACTAGGATTAAATATTTGATAAATTTGTGTTTTCTGAGGAATTGCTTTCAAGGTAAAATACAAACATTTTCTGATAAATTATTATTCAATCAAGATGCATTCTTCTTCAACTATTTTATCTTGTCAAGGTCTTTTATTGAAAAAGAACTTTTTTGAAGTATGCAGGGGATGGGTATTGTTTAATTAAGAATTTATATGGGCATCAAACTTGAATCTTTTTTACTAAGATGATGAAGTCATTTGAATGCGGGGGATTCTAATATTTCAAAACTACTAAATTGGATATGTTGCGTTAGAAATACTTTTTGAATAATTTTTTTAATTTTCATGACAATGCATAAAATTAAGTTTGTGGGAAAATTAGGAAATCAATCACATCGGCACTTTATTTAATATTCACAATTGAAGAATTTAATGTGAATGTCTAAAAGCAGCTCTCATCTAAAAAAAATTTAGAGCATTTCATGGCTTTTGTTCGCAATGATTTTGCAAAGAAAAAATTTTTTTTACAAAAGACCATCTAATTTTGAATGAAAAATTTATTTATGAGAAAATTACACCTTTCATCAAATATCACTTTCATTTGCAATCGAGCTATATATTTCTTTCTCAAAAAGTTGATCATCTATAAAGATTTTTACAGAATTTTAAAACTTTTACTGTAAGTGTTAGAAATTGTTAAAATATAGCTGAACGATACCTGAAGCTACTAATTACCATCAACTGATAGTTTATTTTGAAAGTTTTAATTCTCAACACATATATTTGAGTGTTTTAGAGTTCAGCACTGTGTTCGAGTGCTTTTGTGTTCAGCATTAAGTGTTTGTGTGTTTTAGTGCTCAACACATTTTTTGAATATTTCAGCGCTCAGTAGAATTTTGGAGTGTTTCAATTGTCATCATTTAATGTTTATATATTTTAATACTCAATAGTTAGCACGTGTGAATTATAAGTATTTTAGTAAAAGAGACCCGCAAAACAGACCAATTGCGTTGGTTTTATAATACAAAAGAAATTTATGATATGAAAATAAATTGTTATAATTTATCTACATATTTGTAGCTACATTTTAAATTCTAAGATATTTATAATCTCGCCTCTGCATGCTCACATTACTAAAAACTTTTTGCTGACTTGACTAGAGGTAGACGACATCTCGCATAGGCAAAAATGTTTCATAACTCACTAAAGTCGACAGTGGTCGAGTTCTCATGAATTTTTGAGCAATTTCTTTCGGGAAACCGAAAATACTATTGAGTGAGAAAAAAATGTATATGGAATGTATTCAGAAAGCTCTTTTTTATGCGTTTTACGTGATTTTGTTAGAAATAAAGCGACAGCAATGAGAAGCAGCAGTGGCAGCGTTCATTTTTGACGTTACTTTGTCTAAAGTTGTTTGCCAAACAAGCCTCAAAAAAAAGTGACAATAGATTTACGCCAACTACGCAAGTTTTATTTTTGTCGTGAGAATAATTTACAATTGCGAGTCAAATATTTACATAGCTGTTACTTTTTTTATTGCGCCATTTGTCTTATTGAACGTATGATGTATATTTAAAAATTTATGTTGCACAAAGATAACCACACAACGAAAATTGCAACAGTCAACAATGAACACATTTTTAATGATGATTTTTGACTGTCAATGATTATATAATTATAGTAGTTCAGGATGTGTTTCTGTAATTTCTTTCTTTGATGTCTATATATCATAATTTTAAAACCATATATAAACTCATTGTTTGTATGTTGAATTTTGCAATAAAACAGTATTTAAGAATAACAAAAGAAGTGTGTATCTTAATTATAGTAGTAGTTTCATAATGACATGAAATGAAATAAAAAATCTCTTTCTTGATGCCTCTCTTTCTCACTTGCGAACATTTGAAACAATCTCTAAGGAAATAATCAACAACTAATGGTTCTGGTTCAATGAAAACAAAAGACCTTAATCATCTTGCTGTCTGTGCAAAATGCATAAAAAGAACAGGGCCTGTCATTCACCCTTTGCGGCATCAAGCTGATCTCTAAGTTATAGCTATGCAAATCCCTGACATACTTTCAAGTGCATTTTTAGTAGAAATCAATTTGCAGCTACTAAAAAATTTCTTATTTCTCGTTGAAAAGAAATTTTCATTTCGGAAGCAACAGCAGCATGCTTTGTTTACTAAAATCATTGCATGCAATAGTCAACAATAATGAAAAAAATCTCTTATGAGAAATAAAAGCTCTATTTTTTGTTGCTCATGCACATAATGCGTTTATATGAGATGTATTTAAAAGTAGCAGGAAACTTTTTCATCAACAACTTTGTTTCTCTAACCATCCGGAACTAATAAAGAGAGTAATAAACTCTCTAGAAAAATAACTATTTTGTGGCAAAAAATTACTAATGACCGAAGACGAAGAGATAGTAAAATCATCTGTGAAATTTGAAAGTTCTTATATAAATATTATGTAAATAAATCTTTATCAAATTAATTTAAAACAAATCAAAAATGTTCGAAGTTAAACACTTGTCATTTCATTTTCTTAACTGTGAATGGTCATCAACATCAATCGTATTATGTCTATCGTTTTTCAACAAATCTCATTGTGAGCAAGAAACTCATTAATGAACTTGTGAATAGTTAACTCAATCGTCGATAAATAATTGAGTTGTCACAATGAAAGATCTTGAACTTTCGTAAGTGAGTGAAAAAATGCCCGAGACCTACGAGATGTAACGGAACAAGTTTGAGACAACCGAAATACAATGTTGAGAGAGAAAAGCAATCATAATATTTGTCTGAGCCAACAAAAGAGAAATATTTTCACTCTCGGTGAATATGTTAATCGATCGGACCTCGAAAAAATGTATTTTATTTTTTTCAGCTTTGGTATGATGAAGCACAAAATTCACTTTCATTTTTACCATTGGCATGTTACACATACGTCGTCGCAAGCCGCATTTACCAGAGGAAATTCTCCTTATGAGTAGCTAAATTACATCAAATCTGACCCGTTATACTTGCTCGAAGGCAAAAATCTTTTTATTTTTCGTTGTTGTCATCATTGAGTTGATTTTATTACCTTCATTTATATTTTGAAACTGATTTTAATCATTAAATGCAAGTTGTTGTGAATAATTAATGTTTATATTGTTGCAGAAGGTATTTCACGTCTCAATATAGATATTTTAATGATTATAAGCTAATTTGAAAATTATTAGACTTGCACAAATTGTAAAAAAAACAAAGCAAAAATGCTAAAGAAAGAAATTAGATAAAAATGTTGTTGGAAGCTATCATTTCACTATGATAAATAACTTTCATAATCGTCTCGCGCTATTTCATACAGATGTGAAATTAATCATCAGTGAAATTTTTTCGCACGAACTTTTCTCCTCTCATTTTATTTCCATGTACAATTTTTAAATTTTTACTAATTTTTTTGTCTATTAAATTAGACATGACATTTTTAGAATGGTCTCATACAAATTAGCCACTGCTGGACATCTCAAGTCTGAAGCAATTGCCAAAAAAAATGACTTCAAGCATATCACAATGAAATAAATAAAATAATGACAATGCGGCAATGTTAAACATCGATCATAAACTTTCTCTGTTCAGCAAGTCTTTCACATATATTGTCGATTGTCGATAAACTTTCAGTTTCTTTTATGCTTCTCTTGCTCTCTGTATGTGCTGACCTAGTGAAATTAAAAGACATTATCGCTATTTACTCGCCACTAACTTACTCACTCGAATCTTGGCACCTTTTGTAAGCAGAGCGACTGTCTCTTTCTCTCTCTTCTTCATTGTTGTTTATGATTATGATGATATCAAGCAATTGAGTGTAATCACGATTGTATGCATACGTCTAAATAGCTTATGACGATGTAACAACACAAAACAGCTTTTTATGTTTTATTAATTAGTAACTACAATGAAAATATTACTGCAGCAGCTTCTGTAGAAAGTGCTAATAATTATCGCATTGAATAAAGAGAAAAAGGAGTTGTATGACCTAGAAAATGAAAAATTCATTAGCTTCAGTTTTATGTTTTTCATGCATTTGAAATTTTTAATCACACGACATTAATTTATTGGCAAATACATAAATCGATGTCATGGAAAGATAGAAAGAAGAAATAAACATCAGCATCAAATTGAATGATCAATCACGTGCAATATTTTACTTCTTTAATTGAAAAATTGCGATAAACACATGAAATTTTGATTATTGCAACATGATGAATGATCATGGTTATGGATTTGATGAATAAATATTTATAAATCAAAAAATTGTTTATTCACCAGGTGCTAGCAAATTTTTTATTGATCACTCACGGTTCTAGACCTACATCAAAGTCATGAAAATTGCGTAACATGAAAAAGATTTCCGTGACTTTTAATCTTCAATTGAATACTCTCCCTTATTGCTAATAGAAAGTAATTTTTCCTTTTCACGCTAGAATTATATTTGTCGGTTATATTGTCAAAGACTCGCCTATCTCTTTACATTCACTTCATTAATATTCACTAACAAAAAATGTTCTTAGTTCTTATTCCTCTTTCGTTATGACACTATGATTTAAATTTTTTATTACAATTTCATGATCAGAATTCCTTATGCAAAAATCATTATGACACTCCCTTTTAAAGCTTATTTACAGAATATATCTCTATTATTTCGAGAGTCTTATGCAAATTATAACATTCGCAGACTTACTTGAGAACTATAATTATTTCCCATTCTTTATTTGTCTTTCTCGATAATTCGCTAAATTAAAATCGTGATTTGCAGCTTGAGATTTTGATCTATAAAATGGATAATCCTAAAAAAGCTCAAGACTGGTTAATATTAAGTATTTACAAACATCCGCATATGATGTCATAAGTCATAAGTTAGTAAGGCACATGTGCATGTTTAATATGGCGAGTTGTTGAGTAATCATCCTGAAAGTAGTAATAGAAACCTGATGGTCTGGGAATCAAGTCAGTAATTACATAATGACATGCGTATGACATGTCTAGAAGAGCAACTGGTTTAAAGAAAAAAAGTGATCAATAATGGAGATTTCCTCCTTATATTGCGTTATTGCTTACACATACCTGGCAATTTATGATTTATTCATAATTATTTGCACCTAGTTAGTAAACGGCCAGACAGGTATTTCAATTCATAATGAAGTTGCGGCTGCTTGCATTTGCCTAGTCATCGATAACTCGGCCAATTAAGTCGATGGTCGAAGAAATGCGTGCAGAAATATGTTTGAAAACATAATAAATGACACAGTTTGCGTGCTGCATATTTTAATTGCATGCACATTGTACAAAGTTGAACTAAAGTAAATGGAATTATGATTAATAAACATTCACATACGAGAGGCACGACCTGACTCATACAAAATTCTTATGGCACGCAGTCAACTTACATAATCATTTTGCGAATGAATGGCATTTAAAGACTGAAATCACAATGCACGACTTGTACAAAACAGCAGCAACAAACAATAATAATTGTAACAATTCTCAATACGTTTTATTGTTATTGACCAATTAAAAGTCAAAGCACAATAAGTTTATTTAACTCTTGAATATTAGGAATATGCTCTCGAAAGGGAAAAAAATTTCTTCACTACACAATCTGCTTATGTCATTTGCTAGCTTAAACATATCACATGAACATAATAAGTTTAATGTCATGACATACTGCGAAAGTAAAATTATAAAACTATTTTATATGAGAATCACACGACATGGCAATTGAATCTTTGGGCTTTAGCCACAAGCAGTATGAGAAAAAAAGTCTAAAATTGGAGATGAATAAAAATCATAGCATAATGCAATTTGAACCGCATAGAATTATGTGAAGCATGAACTTGAAATTAGTGGCATTAAAATGAAGTTTAACAATCTCTAATGCGATCAATTTCATTTCATATAATTTCTGTTTCACTTTCAATTGTGCGGCGTAGAAAAAGAAAAACGATAATTCCCACAAAAATTGCTAAAGCTGTGGAGAAGTATTAATTAGCCAATTTATTTTTCTTTCTCTTAGTTATCATTAAGAATCAACTTGAGAGCATGCAAAAAATAATTTAAAGTGAAATTCATGAGTGCCTAATTGAAGAAATTTTCCCTTCACTTTTAAAATACAAAAAAATTTGATTTCAATGTCAAAAAATGATTTGGTTCATATATGTTAAAAGATGAAATCATTATTTGTCATCATCATCAGTAGCGACACTCTTGAGATTTAATTTATCATGCCGTAGGCAACTTAACTTCACTCACTCACTCACTTATGAGCTGATTGTTTATTTTTATAGCTCAAGGACTGCAATTGAATTAGCCTCCCTCGCATACTTCTCTAATGACTTATAGCTAATTATGGTGACGATTTTTTTGGAGAGATTTTAGCGTGTTTTTAGCCATGAGTTTAAAAAAGTAAAAGTACAAAAAAAATTTCTCTTAATTTATGCAATGTGTTGATGAAAAATATGCAGAAATTTATATTCCAATAATTATAGCTCAAATTATTGTTTACTTCTTACCACAACAGTACACAAATTCTCTATTAAAGAAAGCTTTTTTGCCGATAAAATGACTTTAAATGGGTGCCTGAGGTAATGCAGGTGAAAAAGTGGAAGCATAATCGATATAATTTCTTTGTGGACGAATTATTGAGTTCGACAGTGAAAATTTCTTTCTTTCTGTTGAAATCACTGCTTCATTAATCACTATAAAATCCGTGATATTTTAATGGTCATGAGCAATATCACATTTCACGTGTTTCATGATAATTATGCATTGCGAAATTTCAACTTATTAAAATAATATTTTTGAAGCAATTTAAATTTCATCACTTGGGAATGTTCATAAACTCATGTGTGTACAGACTCATTTCACCTTTTCTTATATGCTTGTTGCACATGCGAACATGATAGAGAAAGCTGCATTATTCAATGCTCTTAACAACAGCATTCCATATATGCACATAATTGTTATTTTAATATTGATTTACAAGTGAATTTCATCTTTATCTCTATTATGGGTTTTTGGTGCCAGCTCATAAAATTCAATGAACTATAATTTAGGCAATTAATCAAATCTGCTTATTTATGCTTAAAATAAAATCTTTTATGTACAAAAATTAACACACACCTTTGGCCACCAACAGTGAAATATTCATTTTATATGCAGCAGTAAAGCTCTGTTGAATTATCAAACATTTTTCTTGGGCATGAAATAATAAAATTAATGAAACTTTTAATAATTCTTTAGTGCTTAAAACATAATTTTTAAAGTACTATTTTAATCCAGGTGAGGACACTCGAAAAAAGATCACGAAAGATTATAAGAGATAGCAAAAGACGATTTAAATTCACAAAAGATCATTTAAGATCACAGAAGATCATATATTTGTGTTTTGATAAAATAGACATATTCCTTTAATAAAATGATCCCAAATGCTCAAGAAAGACTTATAATATCATATTTTATTATTATATAACAGAATATTGCAGTTTAAATGCTCAGCTAAGCAGAAATTTTAAAAATTTCTTTTTTGTTTACATTTTTCAAAAGTTCTAAATTTAAAAACAAAAATTCAAACTTCATTTTTACTTGATTTCTCAATGAATGAAACAGTTTTATCAATAAAAAGAGCATAAAATAAATCGCCAAAGCTCTTCTTTAGTGAGATTCAGTCACAAAATGTACAAATTTTTTGAAAGATCATTAAAAATAATCGAGTGCCCTCGCCTGGCTTTTAATCTAAATAAGTTCAGTCAATACAGTTATTTGAAAATCATCAAAAGCGTATAAAAAGTCATATCATTAACTTATCAAAAAAAATATGAGAAATGAAACTTTATTGATGCAGTTATTCTCTTGAATTGGCGAGAGTGAAAGTTAATCTTGTCTGTTATTTATTAATTTATCACACGAAATAAGATGATTGACCAGCGCCCTTTTCTCTTTTACTTACAGAATGAAGCTCCTCAAACTTGTTGCTTTTTTATGCTTTTGCCATATTATATCAGGAGAACGATGGTCAAGACAACTTTCGTTAAATGTACCGCTTAATGACTGGGTGCCAATTGCGCATGATAAGAAGACAGGAAAATCAATTACTTTTGGCAATGATTTAACTCCTGCAGCTCAGACACAATTTCAATTTTTTACAGAGCCTTTAAACAATCGCTTTAATTTACAACAACCACATCCTGCACATTCTGCAGTTCCACCTTCCGAAGTTAACAGCTTCATTCAAAATTCATCCCCACAATTTCAATTTTTGAATTCTCCTCAAAAACAAAGAACCGTTCAGACTTTTGGTGGTCCAATTAGCAATAACAAGCCGCTTGCTGAGCCACTAATTCAAAATTCACCTTCTCCACCTTTCCAATTCATGCAAGAAGTTCAACGCACGCCGCAAGTTCATCATTATCAATCACAGCCTATTCCTAAGTCCATTTCATCATTTACTTCACATTCAGCAGTTCCTTCTTTCCAGAACATTCAACAACCAAGTCAATCACGTTTGCCTCATTTCCAAAAACTGCCAACGCCTCCTCCATTCCAACAAATTCCTCAAAATCAGCAGACGCAAGCTGAAAATGAACAACCAGTTCAATTGCTTTATGTTCCATTCGATTCTCTTTATGCTCAAAATCAGCCTCAGGAACAACAACAGACACAAACGACATTTTTTGGAAATGAAAAACAAAATCGTTTCAATATTCTTAATCAACCAGTGAGTGCTTCACTGATTAATGATTTTTATTCTCAAAATGAAGTTCAAGAAGTTCCACAACCAAGAAAACCAGTAACAACTAAGCCACCAACAATTTTACCAGCAACTTCAAGCTATCGATTGACAACTCCATTTGAAACTGTTACGCCGAAATTGAAGCCACATCAACCACCACTTGCCATGTTCGTGGCCAATGATGAAAAGAAAGGAAAAGTTTCTGAAGCTGATGTCTTGAATACACTCAAAAATTCAAATACAATCGATGTTATGGATTCGGTTGACTCGAATGCACCAAAAGTTTTCATTGGACCATCAGGAATGGAAGCACCAGCTGGTTATTCTAAATTTGAACTACCTTATTTATCAAGCATTGATGGTTCACGTAACGAAAGAAAAGTTGATCAACTTCCATTCTTTGTTGCTCCATTGAGCTACAAAACGCCACCAGGTTTTTCAAAAATTCCTCTACCAGCACCTCATGTTGGATCAATTGTTGTGAATCAACCACCAAATAGCATCGAAAATAATGAAAGTAAGGGATTCACACCAGACACTTATTTTACTAAACAACCACAGCTGATTTCTTCAAGTCTCAGCAATACTCGTACAACAACTAACAATAATTTCAATAAACTCAATGATAATAATGATTTGAGTACGAAGAAAAATACACAAACAGTCAAATTAACATCAGGTTTTCATTTAGGATCAAACGGCAATGTGCAGTTATTTAGCAATGAATTCGCCTTTCCAACTATCGCTACAACAACACTACAGCCTAGACTTATCAACACCACACCGAGACCAACTTTCATTCAGAGTAGCGTCACACCAGTCACACCTTTAACAAAAGTAAAGGCTAGTGTCGTGCAAGAACATTACTCAACACTTCCACCAGTAACTATTTCACCAGGTCCAACCAAGAATAACATTCTTTATGACTTTAGAAACACACAATCTGATCTTTTCCAATCAGCTCGTTCTACACAAAGATTGCCAGTCACTACACAACAACCATATACTGAACTTGACGAACATAAGACTGTTAATGAAGAATATTTTAAAGTTAATCGTGGAAGACCTTCAATTTCATCTGCTTTTGAATATGATTTTGAATCAAAGCAAGAAGTACAACAAAAACCTAGAAAGGACTTTAGCTTTAAGCCCATTCCTGAATTTAATTTTGACCCTATTGTCACAACGACAACCACAAGAAAACCAAAAACAAAACCTACAACAACTTCAACTACAATTGTTACACAATCACCATCATCTACAGCCAAGGACTTTTTCGAGAGTCAAAAAAGCGTTGCTGATTATTCATTTTCCTCATCGACTCCAGTATCTCCCTACACACAATCATTCGAATACACTCCTACTGTTTCCATAATTGAAAACACTGACACATTCAAACAGACACATGGCGGTGACTTTTTCAGTGAGTTCCGCTCAACACCGCGACCTACCTCTCAGAATTATGTCGTCGATATTGACGAAATTAATAGTAAAAATAGACAAAATGGTGAAGGCATAAATACACATGACTTTTTCCAACAAGAACACATTTCTGCTACAGACAATCCAAATTACAATTTGCCATCCGAATTGCCTCAAATAAGCGCACATTTGCCAGGTTTGATCAATTCACTTATGGATGATAAATGGATGCAAACAAATAATATTACAGATTCTGATGAGACGACGAACACAATTGTCACAACAACTTCAACCACAACACGTCGACCAAATACACGAGGTCGACGACCAGTGTCAACTTCAACAGCACAAAGACAATCGACTGCTGAACCAAACTATTCTGAGAGAAAACCTGCTACTCGCACTCGTCAACGTCCATCAACTTATAGTTCACGCAGTGCAGTAGCATCAACTGAAGCCACTTTTCCATCTCGTTCAACTCCAACAAGATCTTCAAAAATCAGATATAACATTACAGCAGAAGATCAATCTAAATTTAGAACGAGAAATCGAAGACCAGTGCAGAAGAAGGAAGAAGAAAATATTGAATATCAACGTGATGTTTTAAATCAAAATTATCCATCATCAATTCGTCCACCAGTTGCAACTGCTGTCACATCTGAATCAGTTCAAATTGAGAATGAAGCTGTTGAAGTGCAGCACATCAATGATTACAACACACCAGTTGAGAGTGTCGAAGTAATTCCATTGGGCGGTAATGTCTATAATCCTAATATTGTTGAATCCCAATACACGCCCGACAATCCTTTATATTATGAAAACACAATCGATACAACTTCATCCACTTCTACTACCACTACCACAACAACAGAAAAAAGCACGACATTACCTTCAAGCACACCAAAATTGCATAGAAATCATAAATATTCGAACGATCAAGAGCCAACACTCTTGCCACAACACAAAATTGTTTCCCATAGACTTAAGGGAAATTTCAATTTCAACCGAAACATTGATTCCTTTTATAATATAAAATCACAAGATACATCGGCAATAACTGCCACAGATATTTCTCCTCAAGATGACAATCAAGAAATTTTTGCAGCTTCATCGGCGACAAGCACATCGACAACGACTGAAGCGGTACCAGATACTGAAACACCAGTTACGAGACGCACAAATTTCCCAAGAAGAAGACTTTACACAACTACGACTGAAACAACTGTAGAAACTGAATCAACTGAGCCATCATATACAGTAAGTAGCAGTTTTTAATTTTATTGATTTAAATTTAAAAATTATTCTTTATATCTAGTCACGTACAAGCAGTAGAGGAAGAAAGGAAAATGTTGTTGTTGTAAAAAAGATAAGAAGTCGAGGTCGCACTACAGAAGCACCAGTTGAGACAACTAGACGATCGACACCCGCAAGAAGTCGAGCTTCATACAACCATAGCAATAGAAATATCAATCGAGAGCGCTCGCAAGTAAGAGATGAGAACAACAATGAGGAAATCAAGGTGAGAAAAAGTTTTTTGACCACCATTTTGATACTTACCTTTCACTCCATCTTTCGATTTAGCCTCGTTTCCGTATTCGTGAGAATACTTCATCTAGATTTAGATTAGACACACAAGAAACACAATGGTCAACGAAACTCAATCACAATTCATTCCAACCAATCGATGAAGAGAAATCTAAATCATTCCATAGTCAAGAAGTAAATGATGATCAAGAAATTGTTACAGCTGCTCCTGAAAATGAAAATGTAATAAAAGTTGATATATTCTAAAAATTTCTATAGAAATAAAATTCATCTTTTTTTAAATCAGGATACATATTTAGTGAACGTATCAGCAAGTGTTGTACCAACAAAAAAATCTGTCGAGACTGCCGACGAAACAATCAACATGATTTCCACAACTGAACGTGAAGATGTCTTAATCAAGAAAGAGTACTCATTACATAATTCATGCTTTCTTTTTATATAATTATATTTAATTTTCCTTCTCTTACTTGTAACAGGCAAGATGTCACGGACGACGATGAGAAGGATTCAAAGAATGAAAAGAAGGCCACAAAAATTGAGAAAAAGGGCGGACGAAGAGGCGTATGGAGAAAAATAAAGGTCAGACCAGCCGATGGATTTGAGACGGCAGAAACACAGAATATCGGCAAGCACTTATATAATTCAGTGACTGATAGTGAAAAGAAAGAGGGAGAGAAAAGATTATCAAATGAAGAGATTATTACAACAACTGTTATTCCTAAAATTAATGATGCAGAGACGACAAGTAAGCCTACTGAAATAACCACCATTCTACCAGAGCCAACTGTCGAAGACTCAAAAACGAGAATGTTTGATGATGCTCGAAAAGCATTTGTTGAATTTTTGAGCACAGAAGATGATTCTGATGATGGAGTTAATATGGAAGAGGCAGATGATAAACTTGAAAGAGACAGCACCACAACCACATCGATTCCCACAACAGAAGAATCTATAATTACAACAACTTCCCTTCCTTTAACAACAACAACAACACAAGTTGAAATTGAGACAGCAAAGCCACATGTAACAAAAGAAAAGAAACAAGTCAAAACAAGCACGAGTCAGAAAATATCGGGTGAAATCTGCTTTAGAGGGAGATGTATAAAGACAGATGAGAAATAGAAATTTTCTGATAAAATAAGGGCTTTATTTATTGTAGCTGTAGATTATTATTACTCTTCTCTTTTTAATCATCAACGTCATTTTCTTCCTTTCCCTTTCATCCTCTGAAAAAGAAATTATACGAAATCCAATGTCATTCCAAAAAAGTCTTAAAAATAATAAATCTCTTGTAGTTTCTTATATTGACAGATTTTCCTAGTTAAAAATAGTTACATCAATACTATTAAAACTATCTAAAAGAAATGTCTGAAAGTGTCATTTTATAAATTTTAGATTTAAGTCAAATGTTTTTGTAATGAAGCAATATTTTTTTGTAAATAAAATTTAACATTTAATAAAAACTTTAATTTGTCATATTTTAATTATATTTACAGAATAAGTTTTTGTTAAAAGATAAAATAAAATATTGTACAAACTCAATAACTTTTAAAAGTAAATCAAAAATAGAAAACTCCAACGGAAAATTTCAAAAATCGGAAGTTCAAAATTTGAACTTAAATAAAAACAGAGACGTATTCCCCTTTAAAAAATAATTCTTGTGCATTATCAATTAGAAATTCTTATCTAAGTTGCTATCTCATTTGCAAAAAAACGTGTTTATTTTGATTTCAAAATAGAAATTTAATATATAACAATTGAACGTATTCTTTACCTCATTACGACTCTGTGCAAATGTTTACGTGATTTTTCTCATCAATTGATACAAAAGTTTTGTGAATAAATTCGAAAAAATACATTTTACTTTTTTAATGATAAAAGAATTGGAATTAAAATAAGAGATGGACAATCCTAGGATAATGGTTTTTAGGCCGAGCTATGCCGAATTCCAAAATTTTAGCGAATATATTTCATATATGGAAAAGAACGGAGCACATAAAGCTGGACTTGCAAAGGTGTGTGAATTTTTCTTAAAAATGTTATATTTGAAACATATTTACTATTATCTATTATTATAAATAGATAATTCCGCCAGTCGAATGGGTTCCAAGAAAGCAGGGCTATAATATAGATGACATCGACATTGTTATAAAATCTCCGATTCTGCAATTTGTATCTGGAAAACAAGGTGTTCATGGTGCATATACTCAATTCAATATTCAAAAAAGACCGATGACTGTAAGAGAGTTTTACGATAAAGCAATGTCAGAACGATATGCTACACCAAAATACTTTGATTATGAGGACTTAGAAAGGAAATTCTGGAAAAATGTCACTTATGTTCAACCAATGTAAGTTTAATTACAAAAATTTAAAACTGGTATAAAAAACATCTTGTTTCTCTTTAAGATATGGAGCAGATGTAAGCGGTTCACTGACTGATGAAGACGAGAACACTTGTAATATTAATCGTTTGGGCACTATATTAGACTTTGTTGAGAAAGATTATCATAAGGCTATCAGTGGTGTGAACACAAGTTACTTATATTTTGGAATGTGGAAGACAACATTCGCATGGCACACAGAAGATATGGATCTGTACAGCATCAACTATTTGCATTTTGGTAATGTTCATTTTTCTTTCTTTAATTCCGATTTTATCAATAGAAAATTGTAGGTGCTCCTAAAACATGGTACGCAATACCACCAGCCTATGGTCGTAAATTTGAAAAACTTGCAAACACAATGTTTCGAGAATGTTATGCTGAATGTTCTGCTTTTTTAAGACATAAAATGTCTCTTATAAGTCCTCAAGTGCTTAAACAGCATAACATACCATTTAATAAGATAACACAAGAGGTACTTTACTGTTTAAATCTAAATTATTTGTTAAATTAACATTTTCGATTTTATAGCCTGGAGAGATTATGATTACTTTTCCATTTGGATACCATGCTGGATTCAATCACGGCTTCAATTGTGCTGAAAGTACTAATTTTGCATCTGAAAGATGGATTGAATATGGCAAAAGAGCGACCCATTGTCATTGTCGGAAAGGTATTTCTTATTACTTTCTTATATGAATATATTAAAAACAATTCTCATGTTTTAGATATGGTGAAAATTTCAATGGAAACTTTTGTAAGAAGATTTCAACCGGAGAGATATCAAAATTGGTTGGATGGAAAAGGTATGATACATAAATTTATTTTAAAACATAGAAATCATTTTGAAATTTAATATAGACTGGGGACAACATCCCGAAGAACCAGGAAAAATTACCTTAGCTCCGAAACCCATTTTTAATAAAAAGATGATGCTGTAAGTTTTTAATCTTTTTCTATTTGAATCACCAAATATTAAATTCCTCTTTCAATCTTTTTAGCGAAATTCAAAAGAGAGGTTGCGCTCCTATCAAAATGAAAAAGAAACGGTAATAAAAAAATAATCTTTATGTAAAAAAGATACATTTTAAATTCAAATATCTTTTAGAAAATTGAAATTGGATGAAAACAATGAAACATCATCAGAATTTAAGCAAACTAAAACAGAAATTCCTTCAACATCTACATTTGATGATGATGATGATGATATTGAATATTCTTCACTTTCTTTAACTTTACCTTCTCAATCACAAGCAGCAACATCATCGTCTGATGATGATCAAAAGCAACACTCTACAATAAAATTAGAGAAGAAAGATGACATTTGGAAATGTCTTGAAAATGGTGGAGAATTCAGAGACTTATTACCTTCAGGAGTGATAAAAAATTCATCGAAATTACGATTTGATGTGCAAGAGATATCGTTGACCGAAGATGTATAAATAAAATTGTATTGAACGAATGAGAAATTTACTAAAAATGCACTATTGCATATAACTAATGAGATCATAGAGTCGTGTAAAATGGACAAGTGGTTTATTAATAAAAATAAACCTTATAAATTATTTGGAAAATATGTTTAATGTGCAATTAGGATTAAACAATTAATTTTAAATTTTCCTTATAAAATCACCACCAAAAAAGAAGAAAAATTTATTGACTGCTGCTAACTACTTTAAATTTAAAATATTAATTTTTATATCAATGAAAAATTTTGTGTGTAAAAACATTGAATGAGCAATGAATTGAAGAGAGCTTAGTTTGTCATCAATCCTAGACTTCCCTCCTCGCATAATTTTTTTTATTAAAAAGTCAAACACATTATCTTTTAATGTAATAATTTATTAAAGGAATTGCATTACATATAAGGTTTATAAAAAATATTTTTTGATCTCAATTAATTCAAGTGAGCAAACATTAATTAACATAGAAAAAGAAATAGCCATTCGTCAGCATATATAGGTATCAAAAAAGAAATAATAAAATTACTGTAAGCTTATGGTTTTTTCTAAATTTCATTTTAGGCCACCTTATTGTATTTTTTTTTTCTTAATTAATTTTCATTTTAAAGATATCACAATCAATTATGTTTCATCTCTGGTCAAAGAGATATAATAGGTATATGTTTCTAAATTTTTCATCTTTTTAAATGAAAAAGCGAGAGAGAAAGAGGAGAATATAAATTTAAGGTTTCTCAATTGAGTACAATGATGATCAACTGAGCAAGTTTAAAAATCTAAAGCCAATGTGTAGTGTCTACTAAAACAATTCTAATTTCGATAGAAAATAATTACAAAAACTGGATAATTAGTAAAAGCAAATCATTTAAAAGATAATAAAGAATGAAAGAATTCATTTAAAGATATGAAAATGATATGCTCATTTCTTAAATGTCATTGTGTGTTTGCAAACGAGTGTTTTTCAGAAAATTGATGTCAAAGATTTCATCTTCATTTTCAGATGATTCTTCTTCCCATTTTGATGTTTTACTAAACGGTTGAACTTCTTCAGAATCGTTTGCCCTTCCATACTTTATTTCAGCACGACTTTTTCGCAATCTACAAAAACAAACACAATCTAAAATATTTTATCAAACAAGATAAGAAAATAGTTAATAACCTGAAGCTTCTAAATACAATCAAACCGATAATTGCAAGTGATGAGCCGACTAATAAAATCCAATAGTATTTAAAATTTAAAGGTTCATTAAGATCCCCAGTTGGCATTTTCATTAGATATTCATTTTCGTTTTGATGTGCATTTGATGTCGTTGCTTCATTATTATTCACACTTTTTGCCTTATTTTCATCCTCTTTTTTTGTATGATTAATTTCATTATTGATAATTTTCGTCTTATCTTCTGTATGTTGTTGCGTTGTATTATTTTTAATTTCTGTTGAACTTGGAGTTTTTAGTTTTAAATCTTGAGTAACTACAAAATGAGTTAACAACAAAAGTATCAGGCTTACTTTCCACATCTTTAATTTAGTGGATTTTGCGTTTAATTTTAATTAATTTTGGATAATGACAAATCAGTCGACTGATGATGAAACTTTTTGTTTACAATAAAAATTCCCATCAGTTGATAGCGCCCTATATTTTTGAAATTGAATTGCTACAAGATTACAGCGCATTTTTCAATAGCTTAAGCTTTTATACAGACAGTCATTTAGTCAATGTAAGCGCATTTTTATGTCGAGCTAAAAATCATTAATCTGTTGTCATCATTGAAAGAGTGAGGAACGAATGACTTTTTGAAAATAATTATAAAAGAACTAGGATATTGCTTGAAAAGTAGGTATTTTATAACTTGGATAGTTTATTATGTACTATTTATATGTTTTTATTTCTTTAATAAGCTTTCAAAATGGAAGAAATTTTACCTTCTAAAAAGGTTATAGAAACTAAAAATATTTCACTATAATTATGTAAAATTGCAGTAAATCTTTAACCATTTAAAATTATTTTAAACTTTTAGGCAGCAAAACGAAGACGTCAACGAGCAAAACAGAAAGAAAAATTGAACGAATCAAAAACTATAATTGAAGAAATGGAGTCTAAACAAGAAAAGTCAAAAGAACAAATTTTAGCCGAAAGAAAAGCGAAAAAAGCTGCCAAGAAACAAGGAAACAAAAAAGAAGAAACTTCACAACTCCCTGCTCATTCAGTGTTGCCAACAAAAACAGAAAGTCAATCAATACCTGCTGTTGTTGAAAAAGAGCATTTAGAAAAGCCTAAAGGAAACAAAAAAGAAGAAAATTCGCAAGCTGCTGCTCATTCAATGATGCCAAATAAAACAGAAAATCAATCAGTACCTGCTACTGTCGAAAAAGAGAAGAAAGTGCAATTAGAAAAGCCTAAAGAAGCTGAAAAATCGAGAGAAGAAGTGTTGGCAGAGCGTGAAGCGAAAAAGTTAGCGAAACAAGCAGGAAAGAAAAAGACTGTTGATGAGACAACTAAGAACAGTGAAGAAGTAAAAGCTAAAGTTGAAAAGACAAATTCTGATATTGATCTTGCACAAAAAATGGAAAAACTTCATATAACAAATAAGGAAAATGAAAAAGAAAAAGAAAATTTACAAACATCTGATGACAAAAATGCTGAAAAAGGCAAACCAATGACGAAAGCAGAACGAAGAGCTCTTCAAGAAGCACAAAGAGCGGCTAAAGCTAAATTATTGGCGGAAAAAAATAAGCTGACGCCAAACACTACTAGCAGCGCTGAAAATAAAGTAGTAGATAAAAAGGAGTCAAAAATTAAGGAAACTAATCAAAAACCAACATTAGTGATTTCGCAAAAATCATCCGCATTACATAAAGTTAGATTGTTTAAGCATCTTTACACTGAAAAGTGTAATCTTAGTATAAAAGTCAATAGTCATTTTCATCCAGCTATTCTAAGTTTAGGAGCTCAATATGCAAACAACACAGTTGTAGGATGTAATTCTCGCTGTTATGCTTTCTTGAATGCAATGCAAATTGTAAGTTGTTTTCATAAAATGTATTCGATATATGTGTAACAATTTTATTCTTTACAGTTAATTAATGATTTTAAGACACCTCCAGAGAAAATCTTTTATCGAGCTCTAGAAAGTGAAATTCAAAAATCTATCGAGTTTCTTCATAAATGCCGACCACTTGCTGTATCTGTTTCGAATGCTTTGAAGTACATTAAACTTATTATATCACAGGAAAATTCATCAGACAATGATGATGAGGTATGACTTTTAAAAATAAAAACTTCAGCCATTTTATTTTAAAATCTTTTAGAAAAAAAAGAGATTAATTGACAAGATAGAGACATATGCACATGAACAGATTGAAACAGCCGCACGATCAATTAGTTTGAAAGTAAAGGAAAAAATTTCAGACGATGATGTTATTCTTACATTCGGTTATTCCTCGCTCATCAAGAGAACATTGATTGAAAGTTGGAAATCTGGAGAGAAGAAATTTAGTGTTATTGTTGTTGATTCTCGACCTGATTTTGAGGGCCGTGGGATGCTTGAGTCTCTTGCCAAGGAGGGAATTTGCTGTACTTATGTGCTTATAAATGCAACAAGTTTTGTTATGCCTAAAGTCACAAAAGTTTTACTCGGAGCACATGCACTTTTGGCTAATGGCTACGTAATGTCTCGAGTTGGAACTGCTCAAATTTCGATGATAGCCAGTTTCTACAATGTTCCTGTATTGGTTTGTTGTGAAACACACAAATTCAGCGAACGTGTACAAACAGATTCATTTGTATACAATGAAATTGGTGATCCGAATGCATTAGTTGTTAACAAAAATTCAATGAAACCATATGAGCATCTTAAAGATTGGGAATCTTCACCACACTTGACACCTCTTAATCTCAGATATGATATCACACCGCCTGAACTTGTAACTGCCGTAGTAACTGAAATTGCTCTTCTTCCTTGTACTAGCGTTCAAGTCATATTACGTGTCAGGTAAAATGTTTTTTCGTGGAAAATTTTCTAGTGTAAAGTTTTTTCTACTAGAAAATAGTTCAAAAATTTTCTGATGAAAAATTTACACTGGAAAGTTTTTTGGTGGAAATTTTTTTTTGAAGGGATTAGATTTTTTAAACACCTCTAAACATTTGAAATTTTCAAAATTTCTTTGTGAAATTTGTTTAATTTATTTTTCTGAATTCAGAATAGATGGAACAAACCACAACTTTTATATTAAAAGTAATAATATCGAATTATTTGCAATTCATTGCATAGAGAAATTTTTCTCAAAAATTTTTATTCATAAATAATTTACTTTTATATCTTAGGCATGCAATCTGGCATTTAACTTCTGCTGTTAATGAATAAAAATTTCCACCAAAAAATCTTCCACCAGAAACTATGTTACTTACATGTTACACTATCTGAATAATAAAAAACATGTTTAATTCACTTACTCATATAACAATCAAATAATAAATTGACTTATTTTTTGATAAAATAAATATACCATTTGGGAAACTAATCAAGTCAAGATTTCTTCATTATTTTATTACATATTTGTCAAAACACTTTTCATTGATAAACTTCTAAATGGCTTATTGGCTTTTGACTATCAATATTTGATAAAAAAGTGATATTTGTTGCTATCAAAAACTTTGTGGTTCAGTATTGTTCTGTTCGTTGTTATATTCGATTTACAAATAAAAAGACTGAAAAAATATATTATGATAAAGTCAATTTTATTTAAATAATTAATAGCAAATAACAAAATGACTAATAATTCACAAATTTATTATCGACCATATAATCTTGGTGAAAAAACGATGAAAAAAATTGTGATCGTAGGAGGTTCATTTATGATGCTCGTCCTATTTCTTCTAATATTTATCGTCAACATATATGATCAAGAATGGCATGAGGAAAAGATTATTGCATTTTGTATATCAACTGTTGGTCTTGTGATGTTTTCTTCAATTTTAATCTCGTATGGAATTTATCATCTAAGAAGGGAAAGAAACAGAAATGCAAACTCATCGATTGGCGTAAGTTGTTTCTTATCACAAAATTTTGTCGCGTGTTAATTTTATTTTATCAACTTAAAAGAACCACAAAACCTTTGAGATTGTTTATATTCTGCATTAAAATCTTTAATTTTTGCACCATGCGTTTAAAAGCAAACGTGACTAATTTCATTTTCAGTTTTCTATATCTTTCCGGATGAGATCAAGAGATGATAAATTTTATGCGACAAAAGTAATCCAATTAAAACGATTTAAAAGATAAGATTTTCAGAAAAGTCTTCTTCTTTATTATCTTCATCTTATCTTTAGTTTAAAAAAACAATTCGTTAAATCTTTTTAATGCTAAAATAAACAAACAACTCTATCTTTTATGTGTCTCAAATAAAATATCTTTTGATGATTTTTTTGTTTCTTCAGATACCTATTGAACGAAATGAGTTACCACCAACGTACGAAGAAATTATGGGTAAATTACCCAGTTATGATAGCTACAGTAAAAGCACTGCAAAACAAATTAAAGTTAATGAAAATACTCACTTTGTATGTCATTTATAGTTAGAAATAATTCTTTAAAAATTAATTTTAATAACTGATAATGACATTGTTCTTAGATAACATAATTTTTTTTTACTTTTTTTATAAATTTTAAGCACATTTTATATACTGTTAATAAATCAATTAAAAAGCACAAACAATATTTAAATAATATAATGTTTTTACCCATTTTCATTGTACTTATTGATCTGAATTCATGACAATGAATAATTGTTGATAAACTTACATTTCTTACTTTAAGGTAGAAAATTTACTAAGACGCTGCTTTTCAGAAGGCAAATCTTCTTAAAAGCCAGGAAGACAGACAGTTAGGCTATCGGAAGCAGTTGCCTTCCAAAAGGCATGAGCTTAGAAAAATCTGCTAAGTTGCTTGCTGCAAGGCACCTACTTTATCAACTATGACAATGATGCAATGAATAAATGTGATATTGACCTAACGGCCCTAAATTTGTTAAAATGCAAATTTTAAGTCATTCAGTTATGATAAAGTGTGAGATAAAATTTTATAACATTTCTCAAATCGATAGGCGCCTTTTCATTTATTGAACAATTGAATGAAAGTCTAAAACCAGATGCCAAGAACCCATTTACGGATTGGTGTACTTTAGCGCATATTTGGGTCCACGGATCAGTGTTTGTTAACAAATTACAAAATTGACAAATTCGTTTTATAAACAGAAGCTTGAGCCTTAAATACAATAGTTACAGTAAAGTTAAGTTGACGAATTTCACATTTAGTTGTTAAATTGTATAAAACTAATTAGAACTGTTGTAACTATATCAAATCAAAGCAAGTTTCCAAATGCTTCTTTCAATATCAATTCTAATGCTTTAACCATATTCAAAAGTATAAAAAAATTTCTATCGCAATTAACTTTGAATTTATTTATATTAAAAATATGAAAATTTGATGGGTGAATCTTGTATTATTCAAGTGTCACAATGATTTGAATTGATTTAGATTTAAAAATTCATTCTTTAAAGCAGATTCTATTTGCATGAAAATAACGGTTAAATGAAATTTGAAATTGGCGCGAAAGAAACGCGTCGCCGCAAAAAAATTTTGTTTACAATTTTCAATATGGAAAATTTAATTCGCAGTTTTTCGAGTAATACAATAAGTGACAGCTTTCTAACTATATTTGCCGCCAATAACTCGATAGCGCAAATCGAAAGCAAAAAACCGTAAGTCGCTAGCTATGATAGTTTTCGAGATCTCAGAGAGGCACCCGACAGCCAATCGAACAACAGTTTCCTGGCCCAGTGAAATTTCACTTTCAAAACATGCTTTTTAGTTAATTTTGGGTCGTTGATTACGAATCTGCAATAATTTTGTGACACTCTCGTTCCTATTCAAAGTTATAGTCATTTTAAAATTTACATTTTCTTGTTCACAATTTTCAAAATTTTGAAGTTAATCGTTTAACCATAGTTCGCACAAGCAATTAACACCATGTGCAAACTATGAAAATTATTGAAGTAGTTTGTACTATATCAAACACTTTTCATAGTTCGCACATGGTGTTAATTACATGTGGGAACTTTCAAATGTATTTTTTCAAGTATTTTTACGTATTTTGTGCTTAAAAAAACTCTTTTAGAAGTTCGCACATGAAATTAACATCATGTGCAAACTATGAAAAGTATTAAAGTATTTTATACTATATCAAACACTTTTTGGAGTTCGCACATGGTCTTAATTGCATGTGGGTATTTTCAAAAGTGTTTAGTACAGTACAAAATACATAAAAATACTTAAAAAATCTTTTTTAAAAATTCGCATATGCTATTAAGACCATGTGCGAACTATGAAAAGTATTAAAGTATTTTATACTATATCAAACACTTTTTGGAGTTCGCACATGGTGTTAATTACATGTGGGAACTTTTAAATGGGTTTTTTCAAGTATTTTTACGTATTTTGTGCTTAAAAAATCTTTTTTAAAAATTCGCATATGCTATTAAGACCATGTGCAAACTATGAAAAGTATTAAAGTATTTTATACTATATCAAACACTTTTTGGAGTTCGCACATGGTCTTAATTGCATGTGGGTATTTTCAAAAGTGTTTAGT
>JACWBX010001174.1:0-13399 GCA_014622435.1 Polypedilum pembai
ACAATTTTTAATATGGAAAATTTAATTCGCAATTTCTCGAATAATGCAATAAGTGACAGCTTTCTAACTAAGTGATAAGCCAGTAACTCGATAGCATAAATCAAACACAAAAAACCGCAAGTCTCTAGCTATTATAGTTTTCGAGTTCTCGCGCCTCAGCCGGGCCGCAGCCAGCCAGCCAAAGTGAATGTATAAGCTGCATTTTTTTCCAAAAATGCGCTAAAAAATACCAAATTCTGTATAAAATCTGGTTATAACTAATTTATCCACGAAATCAATATTTAAATATTGCTTTCAAGTCTAAATTCATGCAAAATAAGAATTCGAAAATTTTAGTTCAATGTTGTGTAACAAAATGTTGCGAAACAACTGAAAAATGTTGCGTGACAAGTGAAAAATGGGTGAATCGGGGCGAATACTTCGCCCCAGTTTTCAACTTTTTGGATATTACTATTTATAGTTGTCTTAAAAACTCGACAATTTCTGTTTACACTTTCAACCAATTTTTCAGACAGTTTTTCTTATTATTTTTACATTATTATTATTTGAATTGTTATATGAATACTGTAAATCATAATTAATCAGAAGAAAAAAAATTGACATAACGTACATTTGTAATGATCTACTAAACATTTAAGAATTTACACATACGAATGTGTAAATGTGTAATGAATTTTCGTATTTTTTCGTACTAAAATACATAGAAATTTGCAGAAAACGTAGCAAAAAGTACAAAAAAGTAAAAATTCGTTGAGAAAGTTGGAGTTCTTTCACCTTGTTTGCACAACAAAAATATGTCACATGTGTTAAAAACACACACAAAGGCAAAAAAGGCAAATTCCTTTGTGTAAGTGTTTACCTCCTTGTGTTTTTGTAATAACTCAAAAACAGCTAAAAGTTTTACGGAGAAATTTAACTATTTATGTCTTTTGAATGTTAGTAATCAAGCGATGCAAAGCCGACTGAAATTGGAGTAAATCCAATTCTTAAATTGGTTATAATGACAAAATATAAAATGCTGCGTTTTCAATTTTTTCCTACGAAGTTAAGCAATTTTTTTTAAAAAAAATACAAATCCTACTAATATCTGCAAAATAGAACGAAAAATTGCATTTTGATACGAAAATTGATAGTTCTAACATTTTGTCTTTAATTTAGTTTTTAGCTTTTAGAAGATTTTTAATTCTGTTGAGAGTTTCGAAAAATGAAAACATTTTTTTCTTCTTACCAAAATCGAAATTTTGTAAATTAAGCTTTTTTCCGATTTTTAATATAAGAGCTTTTTTTGAAACATACATTCAAAAAAATAGGAATTTTTTTAAATTTTTAAAATTCTTGAATTTTCCAATTTTTTAAGAAAAGCTAGAAATTGAATGAAAGGTGAATGGGGCGAAACAAACAAAAATAGTTGTTATATCAAAAATGTTTGTGTGCAACTTTCAATTTCCTTTTTAGATATTTTAAAAAATAACTGCTATTCTGCACATGTCAAAGAATCGAAAATTTTTTATTGACTTAATTTTATTACGTTTCTTTTTCATCCTGAATATAGTCAAAATTACAATAAATAAAACACCAAGATTTATTTTGAGAATAATATTGGAGTAATTCATAAATATATACCAAGCTGCTGAGTATATAACTAATTCCATTGAGTATATTATTTTAGAATGACAATGACAATAGTTGTCATCACTTAAACAGACATTGTAACATTATTTCTGGATTAACGTCCTAGACCTATTCGAACGAGCATGGGATCATAGAAATTTGAATTGCGGTGAGATTCTGTAAATATGAAATTTTAAAAGACTTGACTTACATTGAAAAGTGAGTTTTTTAAAGAAACTTAACCACCCATAAATTACGGCTGCATGACATTGTGAAGTAGGAGTCGATGATATGATTTTTCTATTGTTCTAAGATCTGTCTTTTCTATGCATTTGATTCGTAATTAATGGATGGTTTCGAAGATTCAGATTCACACCTGGCTGATAGGAGAGCAATTTGCTAATTTTATTAGTGGGAACGTAAGAGCGAATCTAGATGGAAAGATATTTAATTAATTATTATGACATGCATGCGCATTATTTTAAATTAAAAAAGACATGAATGAAAGTCAATTAAACTCACAGAGTTAATAAAAGCAGCCGAGTGGGTATATGGATCGTTATTACGTGGTCTGTATTCTGATTCACCTAATAAGCGAATTTGATTTGGAACCTGTTAAAGAAGATAGAAAAACTGCATTAAAAAAAAAGAAATAGTTAAGCTGAACTTCTTCTTACAAGATTTCTTGATTCCATTGTATGAATATTACTTGCTAAATTATCAAAGAATCCATTTAAATTGTTGAGGGCGTCTATTGATAGTAGAAATAATAAAAATCTCAATAACAATGAACTGAAGCAATAAATTTATTATCAAATTCAATAAAAAAATATATATCAATCTTTCATCCAATCTGATCTGATTCATCAGCACAAAGTTAGAGAAAGAGCGCGAATAAAGTAAAAAAAAACTAATAAATTTTCAATCAAACCACTAGGTAGCTATATGGAGAGCTATAGAGAAGGAAATCAAACGATGGTATTTTAATTAA
Organism: Polypedilum pembai; assembly: GCA_014622435.1. Lineage (NCBI taxonomy): Eukaryota > Metazoa > Arthropoda > Insecta > Diptera > Chironomidae > Polypedilum > Polypedilum pembai. The sequence goes on from JACWBX010001174.1 coordinate 2,603, forward strand.
AGCGTCAGTAGTAGTAGTGAAACTGTGGCATAAACAGGTGATGTAATCAAATCAAAGTCTTATGATTTTAATAAAAATATCATCATATGAAACATGCAAAAATATTTTTACATACCCACAGATAAAACAGGTGCAAATTTATATTTTTCTTCTATATCTTCAATAGGCTTATTCGAGCGTCTCATTTTGGAACGAAGTGCACTAAGTATGTTTCGTTTCTCACTTCGATAAATTTCCGGATCTCTCTTAGATGTTAAATCATTGTTGCTTTTATCGTCAATATAATCGTCACCATAATAATAATCATGCTGTAAACTGACATCATTTATTACATTTCCGTTGGAATCATCGTCAATTGAGATTGATTTTGCAAATGATGCTGTAAATTGAAAAAAAAAAATAGGCACATTAAACATTAACTTATGAATTTATGAAAGGATAATTTTTCTTAACGCAAATTATAAGCGTCTTTCGTGACGTTCAAAATTATGTTTCGCACAACATATCACAAAAATTAATTTGATTACTTTTCTTCGGCATCATTATTGACATTATTTATAACATACACATACACTCGTTCTTACATATGAGTCAAAATGGTATAGTATTTTTTACATAGAATATTACTTGCTCTCGCGAAATGTATGATGATATAAATTAATGTTTGATGGATTAGATATACAAAAGATTATTATTTATGTACGCACACACATAAACGCAAACAAATATTTCTTCAATTTTTTTCACAATTTTTAAAACTCACTTGCAATAATGATGAGAAAAACTACTATTCCTATATTCTTAATATTTTCCATCTCATTGGATATTTTGTTGACTTTTAATTATTTTTCTAAATTTACACAGAGACACACCAATTCAAAAGGAGAGGACAAGAAAAACAAAATAATTATTTTAATTAATTTATTAATCCTTTGATGCCTATTTTGATCAGACTAGGTGGGTTTATATTTTTGCTTCAGAGACTCCTAAAAGAGCACTACTAAGATAAGTTAAATGAGTAAATCCAGTCTTTAGATCTCTTTACACCACGATGGAAAAATCAACTATGAGCTCTGCTAGATTGTCGTCGTCGATTTTTATATCAACAAGTTGATACTGTTGTCGCTGAAAAGCAGATGCGTAATGGCGATGAAAAATGAAACGCGTATCGAGTAAAGTTAATTTTCCTAATACCATAATGCTGACCTGATAAATAATAATCACTTCTTGCATGCGTACGAGTGTTACTTGTGATATCTTCGTCAGAGCAAAATTTTTTATAAGGAATATAATTTATTTATTCAATGATAGTAATGTTGAGGTGTTGATTCGTATCGGATGAAAAGTTTTTCCTAAATTAAATATATACATAACACACATTGTCAATTAATGTCAATTTGATAACAATGAATTTTTAATTTCTTTAAATACTTTATTGATCATTATCTCGATAACTTTATATATAATGCGACATATAATTTATACAAGAGAAGTCTATCATTTGATACATACGACTTTACGAAATTTTACTCTTTACTATTGTTTTCACATTGTATTTATCATTAGAGATATCGATAGCACAAATAAAAAAAGAAGCCAAAGAAAGCATAAATATGATGATATTATTTGTAATCATCATTTATAATATTTGTTGTTTCATTTTCCATCGAGTTCTTTTCTTTGATTTTTTTCTATTCAATCAAGTATTTTTTATTACAGTTTTAAATTTACTTAATAATTTTTTTAAATCATCAATGCATTGAAATATGTTTATTTAAATGTCTTAATTACATAGCTATATATATATATATATTTATGTTTTATATAATCTATATATACTATAGTTATCTTAGTTATACCTATCTTAATTATTTCCAATAATAAAAAGTGTGTAAAAAAGGAATATTTATTCATACGAATAAAAAAATTAAATGTAAAATTGTACAGGAACTTTTTTCATGTTTCTGAAAAAATTCTTTTAATGCTCCATTGATTCATACTCTAATCCAGGAATCGGTGGTTGACTATTACTGCTAATCATTGGAGGAGGAGGTGCTTCAAGAGCATCATCTGGTACAAGTTTCATCAAATCAGCATCAGACATTAATGCTAAACGACTCGGCTGTTCGCTTGGTGAAGTTATTGGAAGATTGCTCATGCTTGGCATTTCTTGTCTAAACAAATTTATTCGTTCATCAATGTCCATCATTGAATTTACAATTGGCGGTTGTTGTTGAGGTATACTGTTTACATAGCTTGTCGATGGTCGATATTCGAGTGAACTTGCTTCTGTAGACATTGGGATATACTCTTCTTCATCGTCATCATTATCAATTTCCATAGGTTTTGGTACGCTGGCTTTGATTGTTGATAAAATTTCTGACAGATTATGCGGAACACTAATTTTTTCAAAAATTTTGGAAGCTTGCTCTTCATCTAGCTCGAGTGCTTTCTGTTTTGCTAATGTTTGAATTTCATTCTGCCTTTGTTCAATTTCGCGCTCCAATTTTTCCATTTCAGATTCCAAATCTTCACCACTAACATTGCGTTTAGCACTTCCTGATGGGACTAAAGCTGATGTAGATGAAGTGTTAAAAACTGGTGATTCGGTTAGAGAATCGTCATCGTCAAATGGTGTGTATGGCTCGTCATCATCATCACCCTCTTTCAAAGAAGAAAAGGCTATAAAGAAAATTAAATGTATGAAAGATTAATTTGAAAATCAATCAGAAATATATAAAACTTACATTTTTTTGGAGATAAGTTTATATCATCAGTTCCAACATCGGGCAAACCCATTGTTAATTTACTACCATGCGATTTGTGTTTAGTTGGAAGAAGCTGTATAGGAACGTTGTGCTCAATAGGTGTCCTTAATGATTTGATTATTTTCTTTGTATTTGATACTGACTTTTTTAATTGATGCTATATAATAAAAAATAAAATTATATCGTAATTTAAAAAAATTATTTAAAATAAGTTCCTTACCTTTGATTCGGGTAAAATTTTTAGAATAACCCCTAGTAACAAATCAGGCTTATGTTCTTCACCCTCGACAAATCCAGGTCCAACTATAGGCAATAATACTTGCGGCAATGGTCGATTCGCTTCAACAGTAATTACATAAAAATCCTTAATATGGATTGATGGTGATTTTATGACTCCATATCTTTGACGCGAATGCAGATAACTAAACAAAGTAAAATATGCAGACTGATCCGATGATGAGAATCGAAGAACAACGAGTTCTTTTCCAGGTAGTTTTTTCACTTTACCCAAATAATCCCATACAGTCGTTGGCTCTATTCGCCCCACAATTTCCAACTGTGGCATGAAATATTTAGTAATGTCGTCAACATTCCCTGAAACTATACTAGCTGTGACATCAAATTTAGTAACATCTGCCATATACATATTTCCACTATAAATCTCTATCTCAAGTTGATGCTCATTGATAGGATCAGTTGTTGCTAATGGAATAACTGAATCAGAAAATGACGAAGAGACTTCTGATTTCACTACATTTTCTGTTTTATCATCTTTTGATTCTGTTTTTGGCTTTGTGTCAAGATGTACTCCCATCGAATCTAAAATTTTTCCAACAATATCAACATCTGCTTGTTCTGGTTTTATCTCTATTTTTTCAGGTTTTATTTCAACTTTCTGAGAGTGATGATGATGTCGCTTGGTATCTTTAGAGAAAGAACCTTCCTTATGAGAATGATGATGATCCTTTGATTTTAAATCATTTTTTTTATCATTTTCATTACTTCTACTTTTGTCACGATGATGCTTGTGATCGTCGGATCTTTTCTTAATATGATCTTTATCTTTATCATGTGACCTATCTCTTGATCTCTCTCCTTTAGACTTATCTCGACTGTGATGACTACTGCTGTGATGATGGTGTTTTGGCGATCGACTCCTGTGTCGTTCATTTTTCTTATGCTTCGATGATTTATGATGATGATGATGATGATCACGTCCACGAGATTTGCTGCGACTTCTCGAGTGATGATGAAAATCAGATTTTCGTCCAGTAGACGAAGATATTGATGGTGATGATAGCGGAGAGCTGATAGAATGACCAGCACTTACATTAAGTGAAATTGAACGATCGTATTTTCCAAGCGGATCGTCTACATTTAAAACAGTTCCTTTGATCACTGATTCAATGTCTTTTTCATCTGGTAGTGAAATATTTACAGGATCAGATTTTGTTTCAAGAATCTCTTCTCCTTTATGGGTTTTGAGTACAATTTTATTTTGGGAAAGTGCATCTAGTTCTGATTTGGTTATGATTTCCAATTGATGCTTATTTTCATCTTCACGCCATTTTGACAACTCTTCACTAGCAAGTGCTGCCGGCGGTAACTCTACAAGTTGTTTTGGTGATAATTTTTTTGCACAAATTTTTTCTAATAATGTTTTATTCTTTGTATCACTCAAATTGAATCGTAATGAACGAAATTTATTTTTATATTTATCTTTTGTATCTTTATTGAAGAAGATAAACATTTCCGATTCAACAGCAGTAGCAAATTTATCAATTTCTTCATCTGTCATTTTTGGAATAGTGGGATGATCGAATTCATTCATACGCTGCTTCAAAGTCGTTTTAAAATTGTTTCTTACATTTTTACGTTCTGATTCTGGTTTGGATTTACTGTTACCGCTACTATTTATGCTTCCCTGTTTATCATCAGTTTCCTGCCTTTTACTTTTTTTTACTGGCTCAGTTGATTTTGGGGTCGATGGTTTATTCAATACAGGCGATAAGGAGACATTAGAATTAGCTGATTTATTTAATTGAGATTTTACTGATCCTACACTAGAAGAAATTTTCATATTAATATTTGATGTTTGTACAGAACTGCCAGACTGGTGTCCTTGCGTTGATATAGTTTTCTTCAACGCAATAGGTGAATCTTTTGCACCAGTATTAATTTTGACGGGATTTGAAAATAAATCGTCACTAAGTGCAATTTGCTTATTTTTAACAGCCGAAGTAGTGGGAGTAGCTGGCGAAGTGGATGAAACAAAATTTAAAGAGGTTTGTTTCAATATAGTATTCTTTCTATTAACGCTCTCTTTTAGTTGCTTAGCTTGAGAAGATCCAGGTTTAACTGGTTCACAATTTGGATTTTGACTTAACCATTGACCCAATGATGTGAAATGTGGCCATAATTTAGACGAAAGCAATTTTCCAGTAACACGGTCATAAACGATTACCTAAAAATTTTTATGTATTAAATATATTAGTAAAATATTTATAGCATCTTTTTAAATTAAAAAATACGTACATTTCCACTTTTATCTTTTAGAACATTCGGCCTTCCAGATTGTTCATTTGAATTTTTATTTGTTGTAATTTTAGATTGTGGTGAGCTTTCATCGATATGTTTATTTGCATGATTACAAATACAATCTTCGCTGCAATAAATTGAATCCGGCCGTGCTGGATTTTGATGACAAACAACACATAATCGGGATCCTGTATTTTTGGGAATATCTTCGTCAGTTGATTCTTTTTGATGTTTGCTAAAAAATTTGGTAAGTTTTTGTTGATTCAATGTTTTTTTGTTAGGATCTTTTTTAATCATCCCCGAAGCATTCGATTTACAATTCGGACAATGCCATTTAATGTCTTGTTTTTCCATCTCTTTGCCCATATTTTTCGTTACATTTACACAAGTACCATGGAACCATTCTTCACATTTATCACAACAAATCATAAAACGATTATTGTGTGGTTGCTTGCATATACACCACAGACGATCGGGATCATCTTCAGAATTCCAAGATGCATCAGATTCAATGTCGTTCTCATCATCAGCATTGCCTTGAGTTGTACTTTGTCTCCGACTACTACGTCCACTTTCACTTTTATTAAGTGACGATCTCCTGCTTGAATTACGGGAATCCGGATCTTTATTTGATGGAGTTTTTTCTGATTTTATGATTTTACCAACTGGTGATGTCGAAGGAGTAATATCACCCTGTGCCCTTCTCTTTGCACCACGCGTAGCAGGAGCTTCGATAGGGGGAAGCGTAATCACACGACCATTTCTCACTACTTTAATGCCATCTTTTACGGGTGTCGATTCTCTATTTAATATCTTTGGTGTTTGATTTGACGATTTTGAAGTTGTTGGTGAAATGGGCATTTCTGGGCTAAGCAAATGTGATGTATTAACATTTTGGTGAATTTGAGCTGATGTTGATACAACGTTTTGTGCAGATTTGCTCGAAGACGTTGAAGTTCCTGCTGATGCATCAAAATTCATCAAATCGCCCTGGTTGAGTAATTCATCAATAGCATCATTGCCTAAGACAGCGATAATTGCATCACCAATCTCATCGATTCCCACTGCACCATCAGCAGAATCCATTTGTTCAAGTGTTGATAAGCTTTGATCAATTACTTCTGTTGGTGTATTTGTTTCCATCATTTGCATAATATTTGGAATGGTAGTATTTGAAGTTTGTTGCATTTCTTTCGAGTTATCTGGAAATGATTTTTCGAGATCCTTAACAATTGATTCAACAAATTCAATTTCTTGACTGCTTTTTGCTGGTGCTGCTGATTGAATCGAGATGTTACTGATAGCAGAAGTAGTAGAGCTTGTGATTGTGGATTTGAAAGGAATATTATTAGTTTGTGTCAATGTTGGTACTTCTTTTTTGACTGAACCAACTTTTGATTGTGATTGCATTTGAATTTTTCGTATAGCAATATTCTGTTGTTGAGTATTTTTTCCGCTCACTTGACTACTGACACCTTTACCGCTTGTCGATGGTCGTGCATCTTGTGTTATTTTGAAGCCTTTTTTAGGCAATTTACCATACTTCTTCTTAGGTTCTTCATCCATAGAACTAGGATCACCTCCTTCCAGAAAGTCTTTAAATGTCATGCTCTTTTGCTTGTGTTTCCTGTATTTACGTTTCTTTTTGCCTTTCTTTCCGAAACGATCATTTACACTAAAGTCCATGTCGTTATCGTCATCTGATTCGGAAAAACTTATTTCCTCCTCTTCTGCTGATTGTTCCTCTTCGAGATTCTCATCATTATCTCCATCTCCAGATTCATTTGAATCACTTGTATATTCTTCAACAATTTCTTTACTAATTTGTCGAGACTTAGGTGCAGATGATTTTGGTTCCTTCTTAATGTTTTTTATATCTTTCGTTTTTGAATGTTTATTTGAGGACTTTTCATTTGGCTCTGGCGACATTGTCAAAGGTGTATAACAATGATCGTTTTGAATAATTTGTCGACGAAAATTAAAGTCAATTGGAACGAGTGTTTGTGGATTATCAATTCCACCAAGATGAAGAACATCATTTGCAAATTTTCTCGCTTGATCTGGTGTATAAAAGTTTTCTACATTGAGAGTAACATGCGGAATATCATTAATTCCAGATATTTTTTTAATTTGCTGTTCAATCTCTTCCTCATTTGCGTTAGGGTGATCAATAATGTACTGCTGACGTAAGATTTCATTAGTTTCTTGTCTTTCCTCTTCAATTTCATCTGAAATACTTGGTGTAGGAGAAGTTTCGCGAATAACTGTAACTCCAGTATGCGGTGTTTCTTTGCTTGCTAAAAACATGAAATGATGTAAATAAATATTTAAAAAGAGCGGTAAAATAAATAAGCATCAACTCACTTAATAGCGTCTGAAGAGCGACAGTATCAGTTCCAACATTTCCATTTTTATTCACAATTATCACCAAATTACGATTTATTGGCTCATCATTTGCAATTATTTTGAAATTCGAATGAGACATGATTTTGAATTGCTTTTTTCGTTTTGTATATAATGAAGCTGTAGGAAAAATATTAAGAACGCGCTTTTATCTTCTATCTCACTCTATCACTTAGTGAAAAAATTTTATTTATGAATTTTACATCAAAAATGACAATTTTCCATGTAGTAATTTTATTTAAAAATTGCACTAGCAACTGAAATACACAATTCAATAATTTTCGGCTTGATTTTATCAATATTTCTCATCTAAATTTAATTTTATATTGTGAACTTGTTTTTTTTACTTAAAACCTTTTATATAGACGCGTCAATGATGTAGTATTTTTGCGCGGAACTTTAAATTTAACGGTTGTTTTTTGAATTTGAGCAACAATCAAGTCCTTGTAAAAAAATTCTTTAGAAAGAAGAGAAGTCAAGAAATCAAACACAGTGTGCTGTTGAATTTTTGCCATTATAGACATCGCAAGAGTTCTAAAATTGAATTTTATTGTCTTTGTAATCTACAACAAGAGTTTAAAGATTAAAAAAGTCATTAAATTGAGCCACAATTCGAAGTTTATTGAGTGTGTAAATTGAAAAACAAAAAAGTGTATTGCATCATTCAAAAAATTGGAAAAGAAAAGAATAAAGCTTGTTACATCAGTTTTCAAGTGAAATTAACCATTCAAAAAAAAATTTGGACAAAAAATATTTCAAAGAGGAATCATGACAAGTGATTTAATAGTGAAAAAACACATGGTGCTAAATGCCATACAAAAAACTATTATAATTACCAAAATAGACAAAGTCGCCATTATTATATTTTGATTTTAATTAAGACAATCATTGCATAGCGTGATTGAAAATACAAATTAATACATTCTACATAGTATAATTTCTAAGTTTAAATAAGAATTGATAGCTTTATTCATAATATGTTTTCTTTCTAAAAAATTTTAAAATTTCTTCGATTTTGTTTGAAAATAAAAATAAGAATACAATATTTTGCTATTAATACGGTATCAATACAAGCAAAAAGTTCAATAGATAAAAAATGTCGTCAACAACTACAACAACCACAAATTCATCGTCTAATCCATCAAAAAAGATGAACGGCAAAATGAGTTTGTTTTCTCACATAAAATATGAACACTTGATTGCAGGCGTTTCAGGTAAAGTTTCTAATTTATTAAAGACATAATTTAATAAATGACTTATATCATAAACAATACATAAAAATAGGTGGTGTAACGTCAACTTTGATACTTCATCCATTGGATTTGATAAAAATACGTTTCGCTGGTAAGTTAGTTATTTAACAATTTTACAAGCATAAAAATGTATAGACATAATAAGAAGGTCAAGGGCTTATCACACTAGTTATAATGAATAATATTGCCTGATTTTTTTGTTTTAATTTCCGCTATTATATTTCATTATATTAAATTAATTTTTAAAGAAATGCATTCTCAAAAGTCAGAAAATTTATTTTATATCATTTATATGTCAGATTTCGTTAATATTTCAAACTTGTAAAATACATGATAGAATGATTGAGAAGAAGAACAGCTGTTTAACTGGATTTTTTCGTTACTCATTTGTGATGAAATATACATACACATGTGATTAAGAATAGCAAATTTTTTCAAATCACATGAAAATCTCTTTTTCATACATAGAGCAACAGAATGTTTATCAACAACATCTTTCGATTCTTTTATTCATTTAAATGTAAAATTACCAAGTGTGCGATTATCATGTGATTATTTCTTTATTTTATTCATTGTATAAGTTACGTATACCGTATTTTCCTATCACAACAAAAATATAATTTTCTTTAGCAATTGAGATTATAAATGACATCACTCAATATGCATAAACTAATTAATATGTTTTTATCTGTATCTTTTTAATAAATAAATTTTATTTATTCTACTTCAAAAAAAAGTACATTCCATCGATTCAAATTTCTATTTAAAAACGTATCAAAATATGTTTTTCGTCATTGATATATATTTTTAGCGGTCGTGCCCCCACGAAAAATTGACAGTCCCATAAAATGACTACTCTGAGTTTATTGCTCGTTTAGAATTTGGCAAATTTTCAAGATCATATTTTCTACTATTTTTATTATCACGAAAGAAAGAAAAAAAATACTTTTATCTAATCATTACATGTTATTTTTTTATATCTTTTATATCAGTCAATGACGGTCGTGTTGCTGCTCCACAGTATCGAGGTCTTAGCAGTGCTTTCGTCACTATTTTTAGACAAGAAGGTTTTAGAGGCCTTTATAAAGGAGTTACTCCGAATGCATGGGGATCAGGAAGTGCATGGGGATTCTATTTCTTATTGTACGTTTTACTTTTACAATTTTATGTTTACTTTTAGTTTAACATCTCATAATTACAGCTATAACACAATCAAAGGGTGGATACAAGGCGGAAATGCAGCTCAACCGTTAGGACCAGCATTGCACATGCTTGCAGCAAGTGAAGCAGGTATCCTAACTTTATTAATGACCAATCCTATTTGGGTCGTAAAAACCAGATTATGTCTTCAATATGAAAATAAACTTGATTTAACAAGTAACAAAAATTATCGAGGCATGATGGATGGATTGCTGAAAATTTATAAAACAGAAGGAATTAAGGGCTTATATCGAGTAAGTTTTTCTTTTCAAAAATTTAATTTTTAGCGCATTTTTGTATAGAAAATGCAGCTTATAAGTTCACTTTGGCTGGCTGGCTGTTCGGCTGTTCGGTGAGGCGCGAGATCTCGAAAACTATAATAGCTAGAGACTTGCGGTTTTTTGCTTTCGATTTGTGCTAAAAAGTTATTGCGGCGACGCTTAGTTAGAAAGCTGTCATTGTCTGCATAACTTAAGAAATTGCGAAAATAAAATTTCTATATGGAATTTAGTTCCGCAATTCGCCACTGAGGGCGCTGCGATCAGAAAAATTTTTCCCGATTGCTAAGATTATTTTCGTTGCCGCATTCTTTCATTTCAAATTCAATTCAACTGTTATTTTTACATAAATAGTAT
>JACWBX010001175.1:0-24363 GCA_014622435.1 Polypedilum pembai
AAATTGGTATCATTTAGAATGAAAAAAAAAAACTTAAAAGATGCTTTTATCATCCTGACCTAAATTTATTCTTCAGAGCTTTGAAAAACTTTTCAAGTTCAAATATTTTGTAATAAAAAATCACGCTTGTTGCTCTACACGTGATTCTGTTTACTTTTTCTAACAAGTACTTTACAGTTGTTTACTTATCAAATAACCTTAGGTCAATAATGACAAATTGTAAATTTTTTTTGTGATTATTTATGCAATTTTGAAATATTTTTGAATATATTGAACTTTTAAGGAATTTATTGTAATTTATTAATGACTAATAATTCTAATAAAGTTGCTAGAACACTTTCTTTACATTATTTTATGAAAATTTAAACAAATTTTCTTAAAGTAATTGAAATTTATTTTAAAAATTTCTGAACAAGTAAAATTAAAAATAATTCAAATGGAAATTTAATTGAGAGTTTTCAACTTTTTCTGTTAAATATTTTAACTCAAAAAATATTTTGGATATTTTTTTACTCACTAAAATCTTAAAATACACAACTTAATAATATGTGAACTAAATTAGTAAATAAAATTGTTTTGAAATAAAAAAGAGTCAACTATTAAACAACTATCACTTTCAAAAACTTCAAATTTATTTTTTTTATTTTTGCTCTTTTTCTTCAATTGAGCAATTTTGATTTGACTATGTAGTCAACTTTTTAGAGAAAGTATTAATGTCACATTTGACCAATAAAATTAAAACAAGATCATACACTTGTTTGAAAGTAGCAATAAATGCAACTAAAATAATTTTAATTAGAATTGAGTAAAAATAAAGAAATTTAAAAATTAAAAAAATTTTAATTTATGGAAATTCTAAAAGCTGTTAATTTTTATACAAAACAATGTGAACTTAAATTATTAAAGAATAGATAAAAAAACAATTGTCAACTATGAAAAGGTAAAAAAAAATATTCAATAAGCAAATAAATTAAAGAAATCAGTAGAAAAGTATACATGGTCATTAGTCAAAACAATATAGCGCATTTTTGTCGTAATAAATCAGATTTTAAAATATCAAATTCGTTTGTTAAAAAAATACAGTTTTTAAAACAATTTTAAACTGTAAAAAATTTTTAAATGCAAAATTTAACGATTAAAAATCAACTATTTATTTTTATTTTAACAATCCGCACTGCTGTAAGCGTATTGTATCAGTTTACCTTTTCTGATTCACTTTTAAATAAAAATTTTGATCAGAGCCTGAAGTCGACTAAATAAAGTCAACTTAACATACAAATTTTTAGTCAACTTCGGGCTTTGATTCTAATAAATAAAAATAAAAATTAACAGTACAGCAATTTTTGCATAAGGCAGCCAGAAAGTCGCCAATAATTGCTCACATGATTCCGAGACTTACAATTTCCAATATGAAAAATTTCATTTCATACATTCTCGGGTTCAAGAATAATAGAAAAATTTACAATAAAAAGTTATCATCAATAACTGAAAAGTTTAAATTAAAAGCAATTAAACATTTTAGCTTTTGAATTTTTCGATAACTCAACCAGCAAGTCAGTCAAACAAAGTGAAAGTATGAGCTGCTTAATTTAGCTAAAAATGTGTTAAAAATTATGAATATATTAGTGACAAAAGAAATATTGATGAATGAGCTTGAGCCGTTTTTGAAATCATTTTAGTTTTTAACTTCAGTGAGTTAACACGTGAAAATGTCTCAAAAAACAAAAAGTGATATAAACGAGGAGGAAATCATGAAGGAGTTGCTTAAGCAGCCAGTGAAGGTTCAATTGATTTGGACCAATATTATTTTAGCATCGATTTTTCATATTGAAGCATTTCGTGGTCTCTTTTTTGTGATAACTGGACAGGTCATGTGGCAAACTTTAGTCTTTGCTACAATTCTCTACACACTCTCTGGTTTCGGTGTAGTTGCTGGTGTGCATCGACTTTGGTCGCATCGCTCTTATAAAGTGAAATTTCCTCTTCGATTACTTCTCGTCATTTTCAACAGCATCGCTTATCAAAAATCAATTATTAGATGGGCCCGCGATCATCGAGTTCATCACAAATACTGTGACACTAATGCTGATCCACATAATGTCAAACGTGGCTTCTTCTACTCACACATGGGCTGGTTTTTTTGTAAAAAACATCCAGCAACAATTGAAGCAGGCAAAAGAATTGATGTTAGCGATTTGACAAGTGATAGACTTTTGTGGTTACAGAATAAATATTTTTTCTATATCAGTCCATTGCTATGCTTTATTTTGCCTACATTATTGCCTGCATATTTTTGGGGTGAGAAATTGATGAATGCATGGACTGTAGCAGCATGTTTAAGATTTATTCTGTTTCTGCATGCAACTTTAAGCATCAACAGTTTTGCTCATATGTATGGATACAAACCTTATGATGAGTGAGTAAAAAATCTAAAATTAAAAAGAACTTGATGACAAGTTGAAAATTAAAATAATTTATTCATTATTGTTATTTACTAAACAGTCACGTGTCTAACGAAAATTTTAAATATGTCAAATTTAATAATCTACACATTGTTATTTGCTTAACTTCTCAATCATTGAATATTATGTCATGAACTTGAAGTTCTTTGCGCACATCTGATAATTTAAACATCATCTAAGTAAACTTTAAATATTTTCAGATCAATTACGCCAGCTCAAAGCTTGTTTGTTTCACTTGTTTGCCTAGGCGATGGTAAATATTCGGCTTATTATGTATTCATAGATAAACTTTGTTGAGAATTTCTATTACTAAGTAATTGGTAAAATAAATATTATGTTTATCTTTAAAGGTTGGCACAATTATCATCATGTATTTCCATGGGATTATAAAGTAAGAAGCAAAATTTATTTAATTAAGAAATTTTTTTTATTTTTTAACTTACTTAAGGAAAAAAAAAATTTTATTTATTAAAATTAATGATCACAACCTTCGAACTTTCATACACAAATTTTAATTCTTAAAATTTTCAATTTTAGTCTGATGAATTTGGTTCACATAATTTCAATCTCTCAGCAATGTTCATTGAATTTATGGAAAAAATTGGTTGGGCTTATGACTTAAGAACTACACCATATAATTCAATAGTAGCACGTGCTAAAAAGACAGGTGATGGTGAAGTTGCTAAAAACTTTCTGGAAAATCTCAAAAGATGTGGAAAACTGGATTTGTTTTAATCAAAACTGTTATAAAAGAAACGAAGATCTGTAAAACAAGTGCTGTAATAATTTTTATTTTAAATAACAAATAAAAAATTTATTCTTTGATTTATAATAATTTTATTTGAAGAATAAATAAAAATTAAAAATTGTTTTTATAAAAATATTTGATAACTTAATTTCGTTTTATTTCTTATTTTGTTTAGTGAAAATAACTAAAAGCAGTTTATGTAAAGATAAAATTTTGCTTTTAAACTCGAATTGGTTTTAAATATAAAAATTTTATGTGTTTTATGAGCAAAACATGAGTATACAATTCTTGACAACGAAAAGAAAATAAACATTGAAATTTTGTGATCACATTTTATGAAACTATCAAAAACTTATTGTTATTTTGTCAGAATTTTAAAAGATTCATTTCCTTTCAAAGCAGATAAATTTTAAATATCTTTGAAAATTAAACTGAAATAGTTATCCATGCAGATTTTAAATTACAATAACTAATTGTAACAAATAATATTTTAGTTTTAACAAGAAAAATTTGAATAAACTTTGCTTAATTAAGAAAATAGAGCAGCTTTAAATTTTAGTCTGAATTAGTATTTTTCCATTTCCCAGGAATTGAGATTTCCGGGAACGGGAACGGGAATTACCGGAAACATTTCCGGTTGGAAAAACACTACTCTGAATTTTAATAACTTAGCTTTAAAGGAAAAATTTTCGACTCTTGTACAAAAATATTTTGTATTATTCGAATCTTTATTCTGTCGAATTTTAAGAGAACATATTGTTTAAGAATATTCTAAAAATTCAATTTTTAATGAGTCCACAAACTAAGAAATATATTTCTTTATGAATTGGCATTTTATTATAAGAAGAAAAATTTAAACCATAATCATGAAACAAAGATATTCTTCTTTATTTTTGGATTGCTTTTTTTTTATTGCTTTAAGCAAATTTTAACTACTTTAACTAAAAATATATTTTAAATGTTAATTGTCAGAAAAGTTTTCTTAGAAATCATTCTTAATTTTATCTAAACTTTGAATAATTTATTATATAAAGAAAATAATGATGACTTCGGTTGCATAGAGCTCTATAAAAATTCTTGATTTTGAAATATGATAAAGTAAATATGACCTTAATTTCTTATTACTTAATGCTCAAACTACGATATAAAGTAAAATCTTATCATGATTATTTTCTCTCTTATGAAGATTTCTATTTCAAAAGAGTAAAATAAATTTATGAAAAATTTCGTTTGAGTAAATTTAATCATAAGAGCAAACTTCATCATAAAAGTCATCAATAATCTCATATTGATCTTCAAATTCAATTTTTATAAAATCATCAGCTGTATCCTTGGTCTCTTTTGTTTGTTTTTTCAAACTTTTACGATAAGTGAGTGTTATTTGATTTTGTGAAGGTTTATTGTTTTTGTTATCTTCAATTTTAGTTTCATTTTCAGTCTTTTTATCAACATTTGTGTAAAGATCAATTGAATTTAGCACATTTTGATGATTTTCTTCAGGACTTTCTGTTTTGCTTTTATTATCATTAAATTTTTCAAGACTTTTATTTTCATTTTTTTCCATCTCAATTTTTGCAAATTCGATCATTTCTTTAATTTCCAATTTTTCAGCAACTATCAAAAGGTCTTGTAATTTCAATAATGGATCATTTGATGGTGATGGAAAAATTCCATTATACAAATATTCTACAACTCTTTTAAATGCATTTGACGGAATGTCAACCAAATTCAAACTTTTTCCATCAGAATTTTTTTCAATCATTTCAATCAATTTCGGACAGCGAGCTGTAATAAGAAATTTGTGTACTTTGATGATTTCATTGCAACATTTTTCGATGCAATCAACGCCATGATAATTTGACTCTTTAATAGTGATTGTAAAATCTTTTTTATTATTGTTTGCTAAAAGTTTCTTTATATCAGAACAAACAGAATCACAAGGTGAACGTCCTCGAATTATTCGCTTTAATTCTTCAATTGTTGGTGTTTTAGTATAAATTTCAGATTCATCAGGCCAAAGTGAATTTGTTGAAGCAAATGCTGCATTTATTGTCACATTCTTTAACAAATGAATAGCTTTCAATTTTTCGAGATTGTCAAAGATTCTTTCATCAATTGTTGTCAATTTTGTGTCATAAAAACTCACAAATTCTAAAGATTTTAAGTCTTTTAAAGTTTCAGCACCTAAAAATGTTATTGGAGTGTGCTGGACTAAAAATTCTTTTAAATTTTCCAAACCTTGTAAATCTTCACGATTTATTTCATACACTTTGCAATCATTAATGATTAAAGTTTGACTATTTGGAAAAATTTCAGAAATTCCAATTGGAATTTTTGTGAGACTTTTGGTCCTCATAAATCGTACAATTTCAACATCATTATCAGTTTTTCCATCAAGATGTTTGTTATAATCTCGAGATTCCTTAATTTGTCCATTGACTTCTATTATTGTGCATGTATAGCGTTTATTTTGGTTTGAAAATGTTGTAAAAGTGTGATAAAGACAATCACTGATGATTAATTTTGACCTGGACTCCATTTTTGTTAAAGGAACTCTTTGTTTGAAAATAATAGATCAAAAATGTCAAAATTTCAGAAAAAAATTTCAATTTTGGATGGTTTTAAATTTCCTTATTATAAAAATAAGCTTAGAAATATTTTTTGCTATTTATGCTAAAGTTTTTAGTCAGAAAAAACAAATTTCACTTCACTTTTACTTATAACTTTTCTCTCAATCGCAATTAAAAATCTTTAATCTTTAAACTTCCGCTTATTAAGTTTAATGAATCTAAAATAATTTTTTTTACGTTTTTAAAGTGCAGTGTGATAATATTTTTAAATCTTCACTCGACAATCACGGGATAGAGACTGAGTAGAAAAAACTTTCATTTGTTTACTCTCTTCATTGAGACTACACGTCTCTTATCACTTAAAATGAACAAAAAAAAGCGTAAATAAAACAATGTGACTCAGTTTGGGAGAAAAAAAATTTGATTATTTGTTTTAAGAGAGATTTTTTAGTACCTGAAGTAGATTGAGAGAAAAAAAAGAGGAAAAGTTTAAGATATATGACAATAAAGATAAAATTTCAAAGCGGATAGAATTCTTTTAAATAATTTTTTTTACAAATTTTTCATTTTCAATAAATTATTCTTTTTAATAAATAAATTTTCATAAACGAGGTTTTAGAATTCTTTGATTTCACTTTGTTTCGAAAATATATTAAAAAAAGTTTCAAACATTCAAGGGAAAGAATTTTATCTAACAAATTAACGAAAAATTTTTGTTAGCTTCATACAAAATTTTTGAGTTTCAATGATTACTTTTTTTTCGCTAGCAAGAGTTCTTTTCATTCAACTCGATTGAAATTAAATAATGCCGAAACTATCACTTCTTCAGCCAAATTTTTTACTATAAAAACATTTACTCTGGCGTAAATTCAAATGACATTCATAACAACTCTGAATTTAATCATTTCTTTCTCTCTTGATCATTTTGTGTCTCGGCTAAATGCACGAAATAAATTTTTTTCTCTCTTTTCTCTTGTATTTCTTTTTCTCTCTCATTTGTGAGAGATATAAAAAGAAGGTAAAAAAAATTCAAAATGATTAACTTTTAATAAACACTTTGAAAATTAATTGAATTTTTTCACTTAAAATTTTTAAAAATATTAAAGCAAAATTTTTGAACTACTGATTGAAAGCTAGTAGCCGAAATCCACTGTAGCCAAATGGCTACTGTAATGACTGGATACTTTTAAAAAAGTAGCCAATTGCTATAGTGACCATTTGGATACTGTAGCAAAGATTTATTGTAGAAAGTAAATAAAAGTTACAAAGAAGATTCTTATTTTACAACTCTGCATTAAAACATAATTTTTAAATGATAGAAATTTCAAATTTTAAAATTTTTATCGTTGAAATTTTAAATTTAAAGAAGCAAAAAAATTTAATGTCTAATTTTTCACCTGGGTAAAATTTAATAATCAAATGAAAAAGATATCAAGTATTAATTATAACAGTTCAATCATAAAATGATTAAACTTTTTTTATTTGATGATTTTTATTCATGATTTCAAGATTTTTAAAAATCTTTTTCCAGATTGACAAATTTATTTTAAAAAATGAAGCTGATAAAAAATTTTAATTTTATATTTATTTAAAAAAAATTGATCAGTGGCACCAAAAATGCGCTAAAGAACTCCAATCAATCAGCGTTTACTTATTAACTGATTTCTCATAAGTTTGTTTTTTTTTTATTTTATTTTTTAGTCTCTGTGTACATTTCAAACAGAAAACACGCTTCAAAAAATTTTTAGAGCGACAAAAGAAAGAAATAAATAAAGAGAGAGAAAAATGAAATAAATTGATAAAAGAATCAAGATTTCTTCTAAATGAGTAAAAAATTTAATTTAACTCAAACAGTGAAATTTTTTGTGTCAATTGATTGAATCAATATAAATTGCTATTTCAATGTCGTGTTCAAAAATAAAATAAAATTCACGAAATTTTTATGTAAAAAAGATTATTCAAGTAAACTGGATATTCATCAAATAGTCTAATTCATTTACGAAAATAAAAAAGTAAGAATTTTTATAAATTTTTATTTTTACATTAAACAAAACAAAAAATCCACGTAGTTTATATTTAATAATTTAGTTGTGTCTTTTTTCTTTTACGTGGGTGATTGATTTAACTGTACGTTTTTTGTTGTATTTAGATAGTAGTTGTTGTCAATTTTTACATGTGTAACCTGTTGCCTGATATTCTACAACTTTAATATTCAAGTTGTTAATTATCAGTACTAGAAAAAAACAATTTAATTAATTAATGTGAAGAAGTTGAAAACCGAAAATTTACATTGTTCAAAGCTTAAATATTCAATAATTCAAAGAGTATGAATTTTTATCGAAAAATCAAAAAATGAAAAGTTTCATCAGTTTAAATAAAAAGTCATCAAATTTTGAACAGTTTGGCTTAAAATTTTATGCTAAAAATGTTTTAATTTAAAACATCAAGTACAACAAAAATCTTCATCAAATTTTTAAGCAAAATTTGCACCACAGGAAAGCAGCAAGTGAAACCAAACAACATTGAACAATCAATTTTATTTTGAGGCAGGTCATTGTACGAATAAACAATTTTAATGGAGGAGAAAAAGAAAGAATAGTTTTTCCAGTTCTAATTTGTAAAAATTAGTGAATTTCTTTTTCATTAGTTTTGTGAATTTTTTTGAGACCTTT
This sequence comes from Polypedilum pembai, assembly GCA_014622435.1. NCBI lineage: Eukaryota > Metazoa > Arthropoda > Insecta > Diptera > Chironomidae > Polypedilum > Polypedilum pembai. Next base: position 8,453 of record JACWBX010001175.1, read on the forward strand.
TCATGTCTTCATGTGATGATGTCTTCGGAAAAAAAAGAATAAAAAAATGTGCTAGAATTCAACATGTGATGCTAAATTTAGAACTGGAACCGGTCATCGTAAAATAAAGAAAAAAAATATTTTTATGAGCACAGATTCTAATTTTTTACTTTTAAACCCTGAAAAGAAGCTGTTCCCGAATAAAATTTAATGTTACGTAACATTCGAATAAGTCCTAAAAAAAAAGTTTAAGTAAAATAAAAATGTTAATATTCTGCTCGACATTTGACGATAAAGGAGAAGAAATGTGAATAAAAACGAGAAGAAGTAAATTGGGAATGACTTTAGAAGCATTTTTATACACCAAAGATTAAAGTTTTTTTAAAAAGACTTTCATTTCTCAGTTAAATTTTTACTACAAATTACATAATTTTAGATTGCAAAAACCTGTCTACTCGATGGTTTTTAGTATGTTATAAATGAAAAAATTAATGATTTTGAAGTGAAGTCTCTAACTTTAATAAATTTTGATATCTCAGAGTTCATTCAGTTAGCCAACTAGCCGAAAAACTAAAGTGAACTTATAAACCATATTTTTAGTTTAAATTTATTTAAAATTGATACAGAAAATAATATTTGCATTAGCAACAACTTTTTTAAAAAAAAAAAAAAACAATTCCGAATGAATAACTTTTGAAGGTCAAAACGCAATTTTTATAAAAAGAACATTTTGATTAGAGAATCTTATCAGTTGATTCTTTTTGGTTTCTGTTCTTAAATCAAAATTTTCTGTTTTTATGCGGTTCTTGCACCATAAAAATATTATAAGAAGAAACGAAATTTCGTTAGTAACGAAATATTTCAACGAATTTTGTGATTTTTCATTATAAGTCATAAAACGAAGAATCTAAAGATAAACTTAAGCTTTTATTTATAACATTTGATAATAAATCAATAAATTTAAAAAATACTTCCAAATGTGTTGATAATTGTTATCAAAAAATTTTTCCCAAGAATAACGTCAGAAGTGGTTTTATCATTTTTTAATGAAATTAAGTCAAAGAATAAAATTTTTACCTATTTATTACAAAAATGTATGTCACTATTCAAATAATAAAAATTTTTATATTATCAAAATTTTATTTTTAATTTTTTGTTAAACTAAACGTCGTTTCATATTGTATTTATATTACAAGCACAAAATTTTGTATGTTTGTTCTTTTTAAGTAAACAAAAAATGTTTTTTTTTTCATACTATCATTGATTGATTTACGTGTTTGATAATATAAACATGAAATTTTTGATATAATCAAAACAAAATACGATACAAAGGTAAATTTTTTTCAAAGAATGAAAATTTTTAAATTTTTGAAACTGCAAGTCTACACTAAATTAAATAAATAAAATTAGTTCTCTCTTCTAAACAATGCATCAGATTTCTTTGATTTTTATAAAAGATTTGAAAAATTAAATTTAGTTTTTAAATTGAAAAATTTTGTTTTTAAAATTTTCTTTTTTTCATTTAATTGAAATAAAATAGAATAGAATTAATTTCTATGAAAAATCTAAGAAATTGAAAAACCAAATAGTTAGACTTTTAAATTTTCTTTGATTTAAAAATCTCTCAAATTAAATTTTGGTTAGACTTTATGACAAATAGGAACAACTCCATCACATATTACAAAAATGAAGAGGAAACAACTCTTGATAGTGACAACAGAGCAACCATTGAATCACAAAAACTTTGTATAAAACTATCAAAATTTTTTTTATTTGTTAAAATTTTTGTTAGATTTTTTGATAAAGTTCTTTTCTCTTGATTCTAGACTACAAAAAAACTAGCAAATTAATTAAATTGATAGTTTTATACATAATTTTTTAGTTTCAGTGTATTTTTTATTTTTTCTTTTAAGAGTTGTTTTTCCTCGCTTTTTGATAATAAAGTCTTGATATTCCCTTCAAAATATTTTTTTCAATTATGAATTTATGAACTTATGAAATGTTTATAATTTAATGTTAATGATTAAAAAGAAAAATATTAAATTTTTTGAGATCAAAAGAATTAAATAAAAAACAAAAGTATTAAAGTATAAAACGAAAAATAATCAAGCATTGATATTTTTAAGACAAATTTGTTTGTTTCGAAAAAAAGTCACACAAAAGAGACTGTCTTAAGCTCGCTTCGAAAGAGAGACTAAAAGTCAACAAATGGCTAAATTTACTAGTCTGCGCAATATTTTTAGAGTTCCTAATGAGAAAATAATTAAAAAGGCTCGAACTTTAAAGTCAATAACGCAATACTGAATTTCTTATCACCATTGTAAAAGTTTAATATTTTTCATTATCAAAAAATTTTTAACTGTAAATTATGACAAGGTATAATAATTTTTCTACCTAAGGCGCCATTGAAAACAGCAGAATTAAATTTCAACAATCTTTTGACGTCGATAAGCTTTTTATCAATAAAAAATAAATTTTTCTTAGTATTTGTTAAAAATTCACCGAAGAGTTTGATAGCAAGTTGATAACAAATTTTTTTTATTGAAACTCAGTTAAATAATTGAAAATTTCTTAAAGTTCACTAAAAAATTAGTTTTTTCATTATGTTCTTAGAATAAAACTTCAATCCGCAGTTCATATATTAACTTACTTAAACATCGAATATTTCGGCAGATTTTACATTTAAATTTTTAATGAAATCCACTGTTGCGAATTTCAACTTGTCTTTGACTAAGAATTAATTTTTGGTGTTATATTCACATCTTCGAAATTCAAGGCTATTTGAAATTTCACACATTTTGTTTTTGTGAAAAGATGAAATATGTGACTAATATGCAGTTGTTGTTGTTTAGAAATTTTTTTTGTAATGGTGATTGTCAAAATACAAAAAAAATATATATGCTGGTTTAATGATGCAACATTTTCTCTCATCTTTTGCTTCTAAACAAAGAATTTGGTTTGTATTAGAAAAAAGGAAACCAAAATATTTTAATGATACGACTCGAATATAATCATTTTTCGTTTTATTTAAAAAATAAAAAAAAAAAATATTTTTTTAGTCAATATCAGCGCTCTTAGTTATTTGTTTGCTTTTCATGTCTTCTTAGAATAATGAGTAGAAGTATTTAGAAATATTAGCAAAATCAATTTACGTTTCCTATCAATAAGAGCAGATTTCAGTTTATTTATAATAATTCTTTCCAAGGCAATTAAACTGTTGATAAAGAAAACAGAGTAAACATTGAAATTCAAAAATATAAAAACTTTGAAAAGTTTTTATTAATTTTTTCATAGAGCTATTTCCCCTAGATTCTTTCCATTCAAACTCATTAATATCTCCTTGAGAATTTAATTATTTCTGGAATTTTCGTCGTTGGAACTCCAGTCGTGCTAGCTGTTATTAATGTATGATTTTTTGTGATAAAATTTTAATTTTATAATAAAGTAAGGTGTGAATTAGAAATTCAACAAATCATTTTGAACTTTAAGCCATAAAATTGAAAAATTCATACGAGGGAATAAACACTGATGCAAAAAAGGCAAAGTTTTTACCCCATTTTCATACAAATGAAGAGTAAAAAGAGCAAATATATATTTTTTGCGCCCTAGTGTCCATCCCTTCGATTTTATCTAAAACTCGAATTAAATTTTTGATATAACTTGCTTATGCCACAAATATATGAAATTTTCGACTAGTTGGATATGACTCGTTTGTTTTTAATGGGCTCACGTTTGCACATTCATTTAATATAAAATGCTGTATCGACATACATTTTTTTTGCAATTCTTGTATATTGCACACTAGTTTATTAGTAAGCTGTTGAGTAAGACAAAAAATTTTTACCTATTTGATTATTCTATTATTTTTGATTTTTATGTAAATTGAATTAAAGTTTAAATGATGATGATCACTCTATAGAAAATTATAAAGTTTGTACAAAATCACATAAGAAAATTTTCTATTCGTGAATTTTTATTCTATTGCAGATTTGATAGAAATACAAAATACGGACCCTTTTGAATTTTTTGACTGTGTTAAAATCAAACGGGCGAGGTGAGATTTCAAAGTCTAGCAATTTATCAAATTAATTCTTTTTACTCTGTTCCTATGATGCTTTCAGATTTTATCGAATAATATTTATTTTTATTTCATTTTACAATTTAGTACTTAAAAAGAATTTTTAGTTAAAATGTTTCAGCTTAAGTATTATGATACAACAATATAATGTCAATAATAAAATTTACTCAGCCTGTTACTGTTAAGATTTCAAACAAATTGATGAGAAATATTTCACAGTGTTTGTATTAATCGCACGCATCATTTTTATCTGTATAAACAATTGTCTACATATTTGATATAAATATCAAGGGGTTAGAATTCATAGTGGTCATTGAAAAATGTTTTTTATGAAAAATATCAAAAAAGTTTTTGCAATTTTGATAATTTTTTTGATAGAGTTTGCACCGCTTGATAAATATAATACAAATTCTATATAAACACGTAAAATATGACATCTGCAATAATAAAATTGATATTACACAAAAGTTAAAAGATCATGGGTGCTAAAATGCCTGTTCTTATGACACTATAATATTAATTTTAAAATCAAAATTTTTAGTTTTCATAAAACTTTTTATAACATTTACGAAATATTTATGACATTTGTAATTTATAAGTCAAAAAAATCTAATGAGTCTTTAAAAAATTCCTTTTAGGACTCATAAAGTAGTGTTGTAGGATCATTAGTTTTATAATCACTATGAAAGAGACATATTGATCTGAATCAAGATTAAACAACTGTGGGTATTTTGGTATACTATGTAAAATTTTGTTCTTTTTTGAACAATTCTTTCGCTTTGATTTCAATAATAACAAACTATTTCTTATAAAATTTCACATTAATTTATAAAAAAAAACATCATTAGATATTACAGAATTGTCGGTACTTGTTTTTATTCAAAATTATTTATCATTTTAATTTTCCATTAATTTCTAAATTCTGAAATTTTCTCTTTTAATTTCAGCACCAAAAGGAATCAACAGAACTCAAAGACTTCAAAATGTTTAAAGAACAATCTTCAACATCTTCACAATCTATAAACCGTGTCCAAACATCAACAACACCAATAAAAAAACCAGTTCAAAAGAAATATCGAAAAACATCTTTGAATAGCGACGATGATATTTTACAACTTGATCCACTTGATTCAATTTATACCGATCAAAATGAAACCTTTACAAACTTCAATTATTATCATCGTAAAAAATATATCAATGATGAAATGCGAAGAAGAAATGAAGAATATGAAACCAAATTGATGGAGAAAGATTTGCAATTAAGAAAAGCTGAATTATTGGTCCTAACACGTGAAGATGACATAGAAACTTTAAAAATTAAACACAAACAAGAATTAGTTGAAATTCAACGTGAAATTGAAATAAAATTTCGACAAAAAATTCTCGATATTGAACAAGATCATGCAGAAGAAGTAAAAAATCTTCGGCAAAAACTAAGTGACTATGAAAAAGAGTTGATTGATGTCAAAAAACAATTGATTGAAGCAAAAACAGAAGTTGATGTGACAAAAGCAATTTTGAAATCAACAAATGATAGAAATATGACATTAGTTGAGAAAATCAAGGAATTGATAGCTGAAAAGATGACAAGAAGAAGCAATACTAAACACAAAGCGATACAAGCCGATGAAAACAGCAATAATGAAAATACAATTTCAGATTTAGATCAAATTATGCTAAATTTGGTTGAAAATACACAAAAAAGATGGCGTAAAAAGACAAAAGAAAGTAAAGAAAAATCTAGTTCAAGTAGCAAAACTCGCCAAGATTCATTAAATGATTCAAAGTCTGAAACTTCAAATCATTCTCAAAGTGATAATTTTCTTTATACATTCCAATCGATCTCATCAAACGACCTCATAACCAAAAGTGAAAGCTCTAGTGATCAACAATCTGATGAAAGTGAAAAAGTAACAAAAATCATCAAATTTCCTGATTTGTCAAATTCAAATGAAAGTAAAATTGTGAAGAAAATCATGCCAGTAAGAAAAGAATCAATTTGTGTACGACCAAAATGGAAAAAAGCATTGAAAAAGAAAGAAAATGAATTGACTTTAGAGTTTTTGAATGTTCTAAATGACGAAAGTTTGACAAAAGAACAAGCAGAAAATATTACTGAAAAATTCAATCAAATTGATGAAAATGCAACAAAAATTGATTCGAAAATTCAAAATAGTGAAAATTTAAATGAAAATGACAAATTTACAACAGAGTTAAATAACAAAACTGACAATATGATAGACACAAATGAAACTATATTGAAAAGTGACAAAATGAAGAAAAAGTGGTTGAAAAATTTCAATAATTTGCCTAAAGAATTAGAAAAATTACTTTTTGAATGGATGAAGTCAAAAAATATTGAAAATGAAAATTTAAATGATAAAACAATTGAATTATCAGAAAAAGACCAAATTTTAAAAAATTCTGATAAAAATTCAACTGAAATGTTACATAATGATAAAGTAAAAATAATTGAAGTTCAAAAGGATAAGACAAAAATTAATTCGAACTTATCCAGAGATTCTGAGCATTCAAAAGAAACTTTAAAAATAAGTGAAATTGAAACTTATAACAATTCAACACAAAAATTAATTGAAAATGACATCAATCTACTTAAAACATCAGAAAATGACAAAAATTCTTCAGTGATTGATGAAAATTTACCAGCAATCAAATTTCTTCAAATTCAAATGAAACTTTTAAAAAATCTGACAAAACTGAAATTTCCAATGACTCAATAACTATAAAATATGAAGAAACAATAAAAACAGAAATTGATTCAGAAAATGACACAAATGTACAGCAAACAGTCACAAAAACAACTAAAAATGATTCACAAAATAATAGTGATAAAATTTTATCAAAATCCCTTGAAAACGCTTTAAATAGGAGAAATTGTCAACAGCCACAAAATGATATGATTGAGAGAGAATTACGTGGAAATATTGAGTCAACATATGACAATCATTTTATTCAAAACGAGCTAAAAATGGAAGAAAATTTCGAGAATGAATCAAATGATGTGGAGAAAAACTTAATCACTGAAATTCACTTAAATTTGAACAGAAAAAGTGATGAATACGAAATTGATAAATCATGCGAAAATAATGACAAATTGAACGACATTGGAAACAAAAATAATTCAAAATCATCAGAAATAAAAAACTTTTCGCTTTTTAAAGAAAAATATGACGAACTTTTTCCAAAATTGGAGAAAAATAATGGAAATTTATTCACTGGTAATAAAAAGAAAAGAGAAAGATTGAGTTCTTTAAAATTGATTATATTAAAACTGAAACTCAAGAGCAAAAAAGTGAGGAAAATTCTTTTCTATCAAATAACATTCACAAATCATCAAGTTTTGAGCGGAATTTACCATTGAACTATAAAAATCTTTTTAATATACAACCAAATTTAACAAGTAATGAAGAACATTCAAAAAATCATCAAAAATTAGAAAATTCACAACAAAATCGTCAACATTCACCCAACAGATATGATAGATCTTTAAGATATAACAGAACGTCACCATATCGTCAAAATTCTTTCGATTCATCAAAAGAAGACCAAGAATCAGACAGAAGTTCGCGTTCAAATGAAAGATCATCAAGACTTATGCACAAGAAATCTTCATTTTACCATAACAATGACTATAGAGATTATCGAGATTACAAATCTTCACAAAATCGAAGTCGATCACCACACCATGATGACCGAAGAAGCAATTCACCATTTTATGACCAAACAACATCAAGAAGACCTTACGAAAATAGAAAATATTTTAACAATGATCAAAAATATTCAAAGTTTTATAAAACACCAGCTTATGACAGAAATAGAAGCTCATCGCCAATACTCAATGAAAGATATCGTAAAAGATCTCCACAAAATGATTACAAACCAAATTGGCGGCAAAATGAATATTTTACAAGAAAAACTTTTAACAGAAATAATCGAGAGTTTTCACCAACAAGAAAACAACAACATTTTTATAGAGAAAATAGTCAAAGATTTGATTTTCGTCGAAATAATTTACAAGATGAACGACAATTTCGTGAGAAATCTACACATTATGAGCGAAATATTTCTTATGATGATCAAAATAAAACTTTTTATCAGAAAAATCAAAACTTTAAGTTTGAAGAAAATTTGCAGAAAAAATTTTACGAAGAAAGTTGCATAGATATGGAAAAGCAAATTGAAAATGTTGATGAAATTGCTACTAATATTATAACAAATAATAATAAACCAGAAGGAGAAAAAAGGGCAATTTTTAAAAGAAGACATTCAGTTTATGTTGATAGACATTTTGAAGATTCCGATAAAATATCAAATTATCGAGAAAATTTTATGAAAAACAATCAAAAACTTTCATTAAGCAACGAAAATCTTGATAAAATAGAAACAAGAAAAAAAGTAATAAATCCATTTTCAACACAAGAGAAATCAACAAATTCAACTATTGAAGATTTGAGCAAAATTAATTCTATAAACTTATCGGAAAATCAGCAAAAAAATGATGACAATCAAAGTAAAAAATCAGAAAAGACCTTAAAAATTGATTCTGTAGAAACATTTGATGAAATACAAAACAAAATTTCAAAACTCAATGAAAAGGATCCAAGATTAAGGAAGAATGAAAGACAAAATGATGTTAAACTTGAATTGGATGATCAACAGCAAAAAGCAAAAAGATCTCGACTTGATTCAATTGGAAGCAACAGTGACAAAAGTTCATTGAGTATTTCAGTTCCGCCTTGTTACAAAAATGATAAGAAATTAGAAAGACAAAGTTCAATATCATCACAAAAATCAAATTCAAGTTCAACAACCTCAAATGTCACGAAACAAAATTCATCATTAATCTCGACAAATTATGAAGCAAAAATTCTCAAATTTACTTCAGAAATTGAAATCTTAAAGATCGATCAAGAAATTTTGAAATTTTGTAGAGAAAATTCTGAGAAAGAGGAAAATTTGGCAACAGTTTGTGATCAACAAATTGAAAGTATGACACAGGTTGAAACAAAATGTATTGAAACAAACAATCAAGATACGGAATTGACTTTGGAATTTGAAGCTGAAAATGAAATTGTAAGTGATGGACAATCTGAATATTCTTATTCAATTGACACTCCAATAGCTTCAGATTATTCCCAAAATGATGAAAAGTTATCAAAGAATTGTGAAGAAAAAGAAATTTCAAATGAGAAAAAAGGAATTAAAATTATTAGCGTTGTGTCATTTAGTGCTGAAAATAATTTAAATAATGAGATAACTTTAAATGAAGACTCACAAAAAGTGGAAGAAAATTCAACAAAAATTGAACATCATTCGGAAATTAATGAAATCAATTCAAAAGAAATTAAAGAAAATTTGTCAAAAAATGAAGAAATTTCAAAAGAAGTAAATAAAAATTTAAGTATTGATGAAATTTTGACACATTTGCATGAAGAAAGTAAACAAGATAACAAAAATTCTTCAAGTGTCCAAGACAATGATGAAAATTTAAAAAATAATGACAAAACTTCGCATGATGATCGAGAAATTCTCTCTGAAAGTTCAAGTGCTATTAAAAATCAAGAAGAAGAAATTAAAAATGTCAAAATCAATTCGAAAATATTTGTCTCAACTTCAAGGTCAGAACATGCTGATATCAACAAGGCAGACGAATCAGAGACAATTTGTGACATTGAACGAGAAATAAGATCAATAATTTGTTCCGATTCAAATGAACTCGTAACATTTAAGGTCAAAGAGCAAGAAAAAGATCCACTAGCAATTGACAATGATGATGAAACACAAAATTTAATGGAAGAAATTGAAATCAAAACTAAAAAAGAAAGAAAAAAGCGAAATTCATCGAAAACAAAAAAATTGAAAAAAGCACAACGAGCAAAGGAACCAAAAAGAAAAAAATTAATAATTCCTGCAGTCTACAATTTACGTAATAAACAACAGAATGAATCAAGATTAATTTATTCAGATATTAGCAGTGATGAGTCAAGTCAAAGTTCCGAAACAATAAATAGATTGATAGAAGCTTTCGATAACGAAGACATAAAAGAATCAAAAATAGAAACTAAAAATAGCAATAAAAATCGTCAAATTGATAAGCAACAAAATTTGACAAACATTTATTGCATGAAAGATGATGTGACTAGCAATGATAAGGAAAAGAAGTTTGAAAAAGCAAAAAGACGTGTGTCAATTGCTAAGAGAAAAAATAATGAAGAATTTTGTGGCAATAGACTTATTGACTCGATTAGAAGCACGTGTAATCAGTTGATAAGCGAAAGCAGTTCTGAAAGTGAAACTAATAAATCGAAACCACAAATTCAAGCACAAAAATCAGAAATTCAAAATGAAAAAATTGAAACTTGTTCAAATGAGACACCAAAAATTACAAATCTACCACAATCTACCCTTCGACAGTCAGTTATAACCACAGTGACACAAGCTGAAATTACAACAGCACACTCTTTGCTTCAACTTGCTTCAAGTCCGAGTATTTTAAAATTTGATTCAAATCCCAAAGCAGTGTCAGATGTTTCTGTTAATTCTATCAAGAAACGACGTCAATCGATGTATGATCCATTGATGTGCAAGAAAACAAATACTTTATTTGAAAAAGAACCATCATTGTTAAAATATTTATCAATTGATTCATCATTGCAGTCAACATCAAAGTCAATAGTTGATGAGAAACAGAAAAATTATACAGTAGCAAATGAAATACCTTTAAAGCGACTTATGGAACATGTTGATCACATTCAAACATCATCAGTGCAACAACAACTTTGTGCTTATCGTCCTTCAATAGTCATGCAAGATCAACCATTACCAATGGTCACTGAGAAATCAGATAAAAAAAATTATGAACAATTGACACCAACAATTCGTCCATTGAACATTAATCATTTAGTGCCAGCATTAAAAGTTGATTATCAGCAATTGTCTGCAACATCACCAATACAAACTGAAGTTACAAATAATTTCAACAGTTTCGTACCAATAAAGAGAACAAATAGTAAGTCAAATGATTCAGTAATAGAAGCAGCAGCAGTCAACAGTCCACCGAGAACTTATGGAGGTTCTTTAATAACTTCTGATCAACTCACCAGTTGTCAATCATCGCCTACTAAAGAAACTGAAAAAATTAATGAAGAAGTTACTGCAATTTCTTTATCGGCATCAAACAATAGTGAAGAGACTGAGCAACAAATGACACCACTTTTTTCGCCATCACCACAACCTTTCATTGTCGAAGATGTTGCACGTTATGAAGCACGTCGTACAATTCGTAAGGAAATTTCAAAAATTGTCATCAGTGAATTGAATGTTTTTTATGAAATGAAAAAATTTGAATCAGAAAAGCCAAAAGAATTATTTAAAGCGATGGTACGGGAATTAACAAAGCATTTTAGTGAAATGAATCCAGACAAAATGCCAAACAAAAATGAAATAAAAAATTACATATTTGAGATTTTTTATAATAAGGATGTTATCAAATCTAGTGAAGATTTCTTGTTAAATGAATAGCTAAGGGCCTTGAATTTCATTTGTGCATTCGTGAGTCAATTTTAAATTTTTTTTAAATCAGTGTTTGAATACAATATGCATACAAATTTTTATAATTAAGTAAATCTTCTATAAAATCTTTTATGACAATTTGACAGAAAATATTTTTAAATTAGAAAATTCTAAGAATGAATATTTTTATTTTAGAACCAAGTCAGCCGAAGCAGCTTGTCTGTAAAGCAAATTTAATGCATTTAATGATCACGACTGATACATCATTTTTTTCTTATGCAGTCTCTTGATTATGCAATCAATTTCTTTCTAGTTGTAGATACTACAGCAAGTGTTATTGAGAGTGATAGACATTGAGAAATGTAAAAACATTTATATATGAATATATTATCTTTGTTTTTATAGAGTTATTGCTCATCATTGACTTTAATGTTTATAAGTCTATATTTTTTTAAAGTTTTGAAAATTGTCTTTATCACAGTGGTGTCCAAACTGTGTGCCGCCGCAAAGTTCTAAGGGTGCCGCGAAAAAAATATGAAAATAACAAATCAACCGTCGTTTTTCCTTGAACTTAAAAATCAAGTAGAAATTATTAATTTTTTAATTAAAGTTTTATAATTTTTTATGAAAAAATACTTTGGTGTGCCGCGAGAAAATTTTTTTGGTCAAAATGTGCCGTGGCTAAAAAAAATTTGGACACTACTGCTTTATCAGGTGTTAAAATCATTTTTACTTAAATTGCAAATAATTAAACTTAAAATAAATTCATTCAAATAGATAAAAAGATTTGATTGGATAATTTTTAGCTCAAATTTTTAAACTCAAATAAAATTATTAATGAAATGATTTTATGCTCTGGTCCATATAGACGAAATAAAATAGACCAAGGCCTGAGAACTCTTTTGATGTTTTTGATATCACGAATTTTTCTTTTACTACAAGTCTTAAAAATAATCTTAATAGCTTAAAAGAATGCGACAAACTCAAGGAGTAAAAATCTAAGAATATTGCATTGCTTCATGCTATTGTTTTTAAACTGTAGCTCTTTATATTAAAAATTCCGTCCTAAAAATTTTCAAAAATATCAAAAGAGTTCTCGGGACTTGAATAAGACAAACTAAATTGTAAATAACAACACTGATTGCTTTTCAACTCTGTTTTAAAATTATCTTCTGCACAGTTGCAATGCTTTTCCGTCTAAATACAGCAAAAAATGAAATTTTTTACGCTGAACACGTTTTGAAATGAGGGTTCATTTGTAAACTATTTTTAAAAAAATAACGGCTAAAAATTCTATTCGTCTCTTTGGACTCATATAAAAACAATGCATATAGCACAAATGAAATTCAAGTTTTAGTTCTTTAATTTTTAATTCATAAATTTAGGTGTTTTAAAAATATTATTGCAAAAATCAAGGTGTAAGAAACTATCAAAAATTTTTTTGGTCATTTATTACATTTTTTGAAAGAGTTCTTTCCTCTTGTCAAAAATTGATTTATTTTACTAAAAAATTTAATTTTCTTTTATAAAATTTTTAGAAGTTAAAAACTATTTTGGATATTAAATAACGCAAATGTGAAGCGATAATCTATTGCCAGATGTGTTACTATGTTATAACAAAACAGTTCCTGATGGTGATGGACAATAAGACCCAAAGACAATAAGTCCATAGTACAAATGGGTAATAGGTTCATAAACATAAGACAATCAATTCTATATAAAATTTTATGTGGACTTATTGTCCATCATCGCTTCTGAAGTTTTATTTTCTTCAAGGAGAAGGAATTTTTATTAATGAAAACAGTGCCATAAGAAATAAAATTTTATTTTATAAGTTTAATATTATTTGATCTTTTTCAAAAAAGTTCTTTTTCCTTTATTGTTATTAAATAAATTGATTAAAATTTTTGTGTTTATATGTCAAATAATTTCAAGATATGAAATAAATTTCAAGAAATTTGGATGATTTTGCGTGCCAATAAAAGTTTTTCATTGTATTATTGTCTTGTTAAACAATGAAAGAAAAATTTAAAAATTTACAATTTAAATCAAGAGGTAAGATCTTTTGATACTTCAAATGAAAATCGATCATAGTTATCATTGAAAAATCTAGAAAAATCAAAAATTTGTATGGGAAACATCAAATTTGATTTTTTGATTTTTCGATACTTTTTTGATGAACTTCGCACCCTTTGATTTAAATAATAAGAAAAATTTGTGTAATTAATTTTAATTTAATGAATTCTCTATAAATGTAACCTAAAAAGTTGTTTTAAACTTTAAGTAAAAGAAGTTTACTTAAATTATAATTTTTTTATTTTATATTTTTATCATAAAAAGAACGTAAAAATAATTTCGTAAATTAATTATACAGGGTAAACAATGAAGAAAATAAATCACAATCAGTTTTGGTATACTAAACGTCTAAGTCTACAATCTTTGTTTACATTTACGGATGTCTATGTGTCTGTCTAAGTAGACGAGTTCTATTGTCTACGAACTCGTCTACGTAAACAAAATCTACGTGTAGATTTAGACGGTCTACGTAATTTTTTATACATTTGTCTACGGACTACGCGTAGACGAATTCGTAAACTGTAGACAATTTTTTTCGTCTGAGTAGACAAATATACACACAAATCTACGTAGGCACGTAGATGTAGTCGTCTATGATTACAACACTGATCACAAATCCTCGCAAAAACTCAAGAAAATTCTTCAACTGACATTAATTTTTGTTGCTTACTCTGACTAATTATAAATAAATTGTAGTTTATTTAAAAATTAAGAAAAGTTGTAATTATTGATACATGAAAGCCATAAAATGTTCAGGATCATATTGATTTTAAATAATAAAAGATAAATATTGTATTTAAAATAAATATTGTTTTCTGTAGGTTTTAGTATTATGCAAATAAAAAAAGAATTATGCACATAATATTCTTCTTCTTCTTCTTCTTGATCCTTCCATATAAAAATAAATAATTTTTATTCTTATCTGGATAATTTTAAATCCAGCTTCTTAACATAATATTTCATTTGAATTTAATTTAAATTTTAATAGCTGAATATATCATAACTTTAAAGAGGATACTTTTTTTACATTAAGGATGAACATTTAACAAATTTAATTACCTTTTATAGTTTTAATTCGACATGTAAAACCGGAGTTGTTGAATTACAATTTAAAGTTTGATTACATTTGAAATTTAACTCTACTGCCATTGCCACAAAGTTAAATTAAAAAAAAATCAGAATTTTTACAAGTTAAACAAAATTGAAAATAAATAAAAATAAATTTATCTAAAAGAAATTTATATAATTGAACTAAGTTGCTTGTATGGATTAAATAAATAAATAAAATCTAAATGAAATATAAAATTAATTATTTTTTCTTGAAAAATATTTTTTAGTAGCAAACGTCAATTTTTAAATTACTAACTTTTACAGCAGAACCCAAAAAATTGGTGAAAGTACTCAATTGCGGATTGGTGTACTTTAGCGCATTTTTGGCACTCAGATCAGTGTTTGTTACAGATTACAAAATTATCAACTTCGTTTTTATAAGCAGAAGTTTCACCTTAAATACAAATGATAAAACAAAGTTGAGTTGCAAAACTTCATGTTTAGCTGTCAGTTTTTTAATTTGATTACAACAATCAGAATTTCTGTGAGTGTATCAAGTTAAAAAATTTTTTCAGAAGCTTCCTTGAATATAAATTCTAATGATGTAACCATATTCAAGTTTATATGTTAATCAATGATGTTTCACTGGCCGCCTCGATTGCCTGTGATAATATTTACAAAAAAATCCGCAATGGAAATTGTAGATGGCGCCTAAATCGTTTTTGAAGCGCCATCTACAATTTTCGTAATGATATTCTTTAAAAATTATCACAAGCTATCTAGGCCGCCTGTGTAACAACATTAGTGTTAATCACGTATTATTTAAGTTTCACAATGATTTAAATTGATTTAGATTTTCAGATTAATTCTTTAAAAGCAGATTTCATTTGTGTTAAAATAACGGTTAAATGAAATTTGAAATTTAAAAAAGGCGCGAAAAAAAACGCGTAGTCTCAAAAAATTTTTAATATGGAAATTTTAATTTGCAATTTCCCGAATAATGCAATAAGTGACAGCTTTTTAATAAAGTGATAAGCCAGTAACTCGAAAGCACAAATCTAACACAAAAAACCGTAAGTCTCTAGCTATTAGAGTTTTCGAGATCTCGCGCCTCACCCGAACAGCCAGCCAGCCAAAGTGAATGTATAAGCTGCATTTTTTTTCCAAAAATGCGCTAAAAAATCTTTAATAATAA
>JACWBX010001178.1:0-22586 GCA_014622435.1 Polypedilum pembai
ATTTCTGAATTTCCTCATCTAAAATAAAAAACTTCAAAAACACACAGAATCAATGTTGAGTATCATGAGAAAACATGAAATTACAATAATTCGTAAAATACAATTGTATGCATGAAAAAGTATCATTTATTGAAAGATTGAGCAGAAAAAACAAAAAATATACTTCGCAAGAAGTGTTTTCAAGAAAAAAATCAGTATTACTAACCGTCAGAGACGTGTTAGGAGCGCATTTTTGACCAACATCATGTCGGAACACCATTGACCGACATGAATTTAAAAATAAATGAAGTAACTGTAATCTATGCATGAAGACCTGTTCAACGATATACCATACTCATGTGTGTTGAAGTTTTTCAAAAATCATGGTCTAAGGCCTGAAGTCTATGCACCAGGGTTTCATGCTCAAAAAATCACTTCTGACATGTTTTCTTTGCATTTTATGACATTTGGCAACTTTTTGACAAACATCATACCGGACCACCATGTACTGCCATTCATTGACATGCACTGGTCTATGCTCGACATTATTGCCAAAAATGTTATTGCCCTTATAGTCTACACATCAAGACCTTTCCAACTATATGCCATACTTATATTTTGTGAAAACTTTAAATTTTCGGAGTTCAAGACTTTGTGTTTGGAACATGTCCTTGTGCTTGATGTCATGAAATTCACTTGAAACATGTTTTTTGGACATTTTGTGAAATTTAAAGAAGATTTCCGAGAAAAAACATTCTTCAACCCAAGTGTATGACGGATCTACACTCACTGGCCCACCACGATGAACTGGCATGGACTTTGGGGAAGATCTTCCGTTACACCGGTCCTATAGTCAAACAATAGCGCCTTTTTTATTTGAGGAAAATGCGCTAAAAATACACAGAAAACTTTTCATTTAGAGTTTTCATATTATCCGTGCAAAATTTAAGAATTTACTTTTTTAAAAACTAAAACATTTATTTAATACAATTATTACACCAATAATATATTTATAACTGTTATGTATTCATCGTTTTGACATATGTCAACCTTATTTTGAAGATACTTAATTCAAGATTAAAAAAGAAAAATCAAATATCAAAAAGTAGACTTTTTTGTAGAATTTTGTCACTCTGGATTTGGACCGTGGAAGATTGGAGTTTGCGAATTGAAGCTGCTATTAAAACGCTATGAACTACATGACAAATACAAAGCACTCAACAACAGCTCTATATTTGGAAAAACAAAAAAATTAAACATTGCAGTTGGAATCGAGTTGTTCTTGAAGAATATTCTAGCTAACTAAAACATGTGCTGCAACAGTGCAAAGGATAGTGATGATGTGAGGAATCCTGACAAAGTTGCTGAATTTGTAGTCTGTTTGACAGAGTTGCATCCCAATTTATATGCATGCCCCGTGAGTGGATGTACTTATGTTTCGCGTTTGAACTACGTCAAAGAACATGTTGTTGGCCATCAATTTACACAAAAAATGCTTTTTTGGACAAAGAGCTTGAAGAATTTAACGCAAACCAAATTTCAATCGAACACACATCACCAAAAAAATATATTCATTCAGCCTACCGCAATAATCACTGCAAGCATTGCAAAAAGGAAATAGTCGGCAAAGACAAAAATGCACTTTTTGAGCATGAGGCAAAATGTGTTGACAATCCTTCACCAAAATATCTTTGTACGAAATGTGACAAGAGATTTGCAACAAATTACAAACTTACCAGACACTTGCAAGCACATGAAAACACGGAGCAAAAACATGCATAGGGAGGCTATGATTACAATTGTCGCTTTTGCTCCAAAACATATAAAAAAAGTGGAATTAATCAACATGAAAGTTTTTGCAAACTTAATCCGGAGCGACCACGATTTTCCACGATTTTACCACGAGTAAAATAATGATATTTCCTCATCTTCTTTGCGTTAAAAAGAAGATGAGATGAGTTTAGTTTATAACTTTAGTTTTTTAGGACAATTTTTCATGAATTCTTGCAATAAGTTTAGTATTAAGTATAGTTTTAAGTAAATAGAAGAAGGAAAACTGTTTAAAAAAACCAAGAAATCCGAATAATGCTGCCGCTTCCACGTGCCGGATTTTGAAAACCATATTTAATTCAAATTAAATACGGGCTAAGAGCAGCATAAGCTTAATATTAATTTATTTAAATTATTTAATAAAAAAATTTAAGAATAAAATGAATGTGTTTTTTCTTTTTTGCAATGGTTTAGTTTTTTTTATTATGCCAGGACAGGATCGGATTCTTCTTCTTCTATACCGTTAACATATGTACCAGTCCAACTGTCATTATCCTATATATAAATATTTGTTAATTAAATGTTTGGATATAATTTAATTTAATATGTATGATAAACTTTACCTTTAGAAAGAAATCATTTCCGAGAAAGGAAATTTCCGCGTGATTTATTGATAATTTATCTGACGTATGATGATATTATGCATGATGATCATCCAGAATTGTTGAAAGATCAATATTGGAACGAAATTCCAAGAACTTTGCCTGATCGAGATCGAGTTCATTATCTCATGTCTCATTACTTATCATTGAACCAAGCATTAACTGAGCTTGGACAAATTGATGAACTCAACATTTTTACTTCCCTTAAAACCCTTCGCTAGGGAGCTACAGTGTCATTATTAGACGTTTAAGAGTAACCATTAGCTCGATATATTTACAGTCCATCTCTGGACGAATCAGGATTTTCGCATCAACAATCCTCCTTCGGATTAATTTGTTTTCAAGGGCTCTCGTTCCAATGTACTTTTCATGATGACCATTGTTTTTGAATTTTCGTCCAGATTCCGAAAAATCAACTTGCCTTCACTTGTGCTGACCAGTCAAGGTATCAAAACCTTACAAATGTCTGAAGGCGTAGGCTGGGAATCGATTCAGGATTGTCCACAACCTAACTTTCAAAACTAGTGCTCTAACCACTCGGCTATCGAGGCACTCAACTGCTCTTAGTTCATCCTAAAGATTTTGAAATAAATCATGTTACGGATTTGATGCACTCATAAAAAAATTTAAAAAAATTGCTAAATTCGGTCAAAATTTTAAAAAAATCTTGCTTGATTTGGATCCTAAAATTTTTTGTTAAATTTTAAAAATTGTTTACTAAACCCCTAAAAAAGTTTTAAAAAATATTTCTTAAATTTTAATAAAATTTTTAAAATCATGTTTGAATTTTTTGCATAAATTTTGAAATTTTAGTTATTTAATGAACTTCAAAGTTTCGTAAAGGACTCGAATGTGAAATTTCATTAAATTAAAGCAAATTTTTCATCCTTTTGATCTTTCTGTTTCTGATTGCTCTTGCGAAGTATATGTTTTTAATTAGCTTAAAATTTATTGAAATTTAGAAAAATTTTTTAAAAATATTTTTTTAGCTTAAGAAAAAATTTTAACAAAGATTTTTTAAATTTATTTTATTAGTGTGTGATTGAAGAAGATGATACAAAAATAATGTCGCCTGTGCATCATGATCTTACTGAAAATCAAGAAACAACAAGCAGATTTTCAATTTACCAAGTAAAACCTGATCAAAAGCCTCGTTCATCAGTGATTGATGAAAGTTATAGAAGAGTTTCAAATGTTGAATTAACACAGAGTATAATACAACGTCAAATGCAAAAAGCTCGAGAAAAAGTCTTCTCAAGACAAATCAGTGAAACTTCAACTGAAACTTTAAATCCTCGTGTGTGAAATCAAAGAACTTTTTTCTTTGCAAAATTATAATATCTTCAGACGATCTTTATTTCAGTTTTACACATTTTTTCATCCAAATAAAAATAAAAATAAAAACACAAATTGCTTAACTTTTTTTCTCGCCATTTTCATATATCAAAAGTTTCCATCATTATAGTAAAAGAAAATCTCATTCCGTAAAAATTAATAAACTGCTGAAATTAAATAGTCTCAAAAAGGTCTTTCTAGTAATTTTTAGTGTTTTTCATAGTTCTTTTTAATCTATTTAGCAAATGTATGCAAAAAATTTATTCCATTTTGTTGCTGTTAGAGCAAAATGCATTTTTCTTCAATAATAATGACTTAGTTATTGCTATTTTCATCTTTTTTTGACATGATATAATATTTTCTTTGGACTTGAGTTTGATTGGGTTTTAAAGTTAGTCATCGTCATTTTGCAAAAATTTGTGTATTATGTGTTCCTCCTTTTGCTAACGTACATCATTTAATATTCATTATTGATTTCTAGTAGAAAGAAAAACAGTAATGTGCTTAATATAAAGAAATTTCACAATTTCCACTAGAGGACAACCACAAATTTTTTTTGCAATATTTATTTCTAAGCGTCTTTATATAAATAACTTACAAGCATTTTGCTGCTTTACGCTGCCTTAAAATGTGTTTGTGTATTATGTATATAGTTATCAATTTTTCATCCCTTGAAATATATATATAGAAGAGAGAGAGTGTGTATGTGTGTATATATATGGTATATAAATTAATTAAGGCTTTTTGACTAATGTAAATGAAGAAAAAACAGTGATGGCATATGTGTGAATATGAAAATGAAAATTCATACAAAATAACTGTCTTTTTTTTTTGATATGATGAAAATGAGCTGGCTAGGCAATAAATTACTCTTTTTTTGTATATATAGAGAGAACGAGATGTTAAGCACATTAAAAATGCATTTGTGAATATTTTTTGCAGCAAAAAGATTTTCCTTAGAAAAAAGTAAATATTCATTTCTTGTGTTGGATGGTGTGAGAGTTTTCTTCATTGGAATGGAAAAAGGAAAGCTATTTTTTAATTACAATATATATTTTTAGTTAATTTTTTCTACTCCCACTGCATGAATCTGTTTGAAGCTCGTAAATATATATTGATTTAATAAAGTTTATGATTTAATTGTATTCAATAAGTTTGAGAATTGTTATGCATTTATTCTCACATACACTCACATTTTGGTGTTTGATTGTGAGGATAAAAAAGTGTAAATGTGTGTATTTGTGTCAACAATTATGAAAAATTAGAAAAGAACGAACACTATGCACTTATTTTTCTTTTCTTAAAAAAATACAATTATTAGCATCTTACGAGTTAATACAATACTTTTTATCATATTTATCTCTGTTAATATAATTTCTCTTCATCTTATCAATCTTTCAAGTTTTTTACGTTTTTTTTATCTCATTAGCAATTTGTTTTTAAAGCAATCTTTTTTAGGGTTTCGCTTAATAATAATATCATGACAAGTAATTATGCAATTATAAGAATGCTTTTTCTTTCATTTAAGGTAGAGAATATTGAAAATAAGTAAAAATTGAGTATAAATATTTGTCAACAATAATGTCAAATTGAATTACTAAAAATTAACAAAAGTTCCATCTAATAAAAGAGAAATAAAAATTGGAAATGTTTAGATAACTTATTAATACAGATATAGATAGATTTAAACTAAAATTATCAACATTGAACTTAATCATAAATAAATTTGAGATACTTTTTCTGTTTCATTCATTTTTTTTTGGTTATTGAAAAGTTCATTTATGATATATTCAGGCTTTTTTAATGGCAATGTATAATTGAACAGCTTTAATGACATTTAATGACTTTGCTATGATTTTTTCCATTAAATGCATTATTTTAGAGAGAATAGAAAGAGTATCAATTATTTTCAATTTAAAAGCTAACAAAATAAATATGTGAATGAGTATATTTGAGGAAATTATTTGTTGATCTTAAAACTAAACACATAAGCATAAGGTAATAAATAATACTAATGTCGTACATCATCATCTTTGGTGAATTGTTACATCTCAATTAAATTGCACTGCATTAAAATCAAGAGAAGGAGGAGGAGGATTTGAGTGTATTTATTGAAGGAAGATTCTATTAAAAGCTCCTATAAAACTTTCAAGAACTTGATCCATCCTTTTTGAATGTGAGTGTATTCATGATGTTCTTGAGGGTTTCGCCAATGCCTTTTGAATTTGGCGATTGTGAATCTGTTGAAGTTCTACTATTTGGTGGATGAGCATCCAAACATTTTTGATATCTTAGCTGCAATGTTTCATTAAATATTAATACATATTCTTTGTACAGAAAAGCTTTCATTTTGGCTTACTTTGCAGGCTGCTTCAATTGTTTTACATAGAGCACCACTGCTCGGTTCACATCGAAATACATGAGCTATAAATTTATCCTGTGCTGTGTGAACGATGAAAGCGCAATTCTTGACATTTTTTCCTATGCCTAAGAAACTCAAATATCGTACACGAGCCTCGACAATTGTTTGGTCATCGTCCTAAAAAGAATGATTATATATTTTTTTTATAGAAAAATCAATAACATTCTTCACTTTTTATTATGAAGTCTTAATTGCAAGAGAGAAGAACAAAAGATTGTACTTACACCAGTCGGTCGAATAGCAATGACACTTGGTGAAATCGAGACATTCACGTTAACCCAATTTTCTGGCGCAACTTCTGTAGACATCTTTTCTATTGCATCATTGATGACATTCATACCTACAGCTTGCTGAACTTCCGTTGAGCCCAAATACTGTGCTCGCAAAACTTTCTTTGGCTCTTCCATTGGTGTCGGAAAAGATTGTG
Organism: Polypedilum pembai; assembly: GCA_014622435.1. Classification (NCBI taxonomy): domain Eukaryota; kingdom Metazoa; phylum Arthropoda; class Insecta; order Diptera; family Chironomidae; genus Polypedilum; species Polypedilum pembai. The sequence continues at coordinate 6,596 of JACWBX010001178.1, forward strand.
CTTCATAAAATAAAAGTTTATGATTATTATTAAGAAAATAAAATCCAAATGCAAGATATCTTACCATGCCTCATTCGCCTTTGTCGGTTTTCTGTAGGCAAGTCTGTTGGACGAACAGCGCGTTTAGCATTTGGACCATTATTTCCGTCTATTTGCACTGAGCGCTCGATCATTATTTTCTTACAAATGTCTCTATGGGAGAGAAAGATTGGAAAACGTATATGAAAAACTTCTGTTCGGGTAAACGACTTCTTTTTCTTCCGTACTTATTTTTATTGCTTTCCTATTTTCTCTACCTACTTACCTTAATGTGTTGGCAATTGTTCGCGCCGCCGTTTCACAGCGAAAAACGTGACACATGTGTACTCGTGTTAAACGATCGCGAGCAACATAAGCAAAATCACTAAAATATGGGAAGAATTTTTTTGTACAAATTAGAAAATAATGAAACATTTTTTTCCCTGGGAATCCAATAGAAATGATTTTCATTAAATTTTTTAACTTTTGACGCTTTAATATAAAAATGCTTGTATTTAGGTTTAGAATTTAAAAATGTTTCATCACCTTTAAGTAATGAACAATTACTAATAAACTTATTTGTTTTGATAATTAATTATTCCTTTGAATTGGTTAGAAAAGAATTTTTCAATTTTTATTGACGATAATTAAAGAATTTAAAGCGTCGCGTAATTTTAAATTAAGGATTTTAACGACCAATCGGATCCCCAGGAAATGATGACAATGCCAGTTATGCATGTAACACATAAAAACTCATATTTTATTTTTTTACTAGGGGTTAATGAAATTCGCACACTATTCAAAAAAGGATTATGCATGACTTACCGCTCTCTGTGAGCATTATCGAATAAAAAAATTATGAGAAGGGAAAAATGTTTTTTGGTGTTAATGACATGTAAATATTACTAAACTATAGCAGCTGTAAAAGCGCAAATAGTTGAAAATGTTAGTGATAACTTACCTTCCATTATCTCTTCCAACACCCCACACTCGAATAGTATGTATTGGTTGAGTGTTCAGCACTGTCAGATTTTCAGGATCAATAAGTTTTAATGCACCTTCATCCAAATCCAAAAATAAGTCTTTTCCCTAATGAAAAATTATTTTTCAATCAATAATAATTTCTCAAAAGTGTTTTGTAAGGAACTTACATCACCCCATCGACCAACAACATCAAGCAAATCATTTTTTCCAAAAGACAAATCAAGAATGCATTTATTTACAGCTTTTGATGAGCGTTCTGGCGTTAAATCCTCTTCGGCAATTTCAACCCAACCAAGTGATCTAACAGCAAATCGAATTGGCTTATCTGTCTCTGATTTCAAAGGATAACTGCGTCGTCTATGAAGAAGAAGAAAAGAAAGTAATTCAATTTGCCATTATGATCTGAAAGGGTAAAAGTTAATCTTAAAATACTCACTTGTATTCCAAATCCTTTCTTTTCTTATTTTCCTGTTCTAAATCTAATGTATGACTGGACGTACTACGTGCCACAGTGGCTTGTGAATTTGAATTAGCTGCATTTGTGTTGCTAATATTAGCTGCTCCATTAATGCTTGATGTCTCTGAGCTTCCATAATTGTAAAGTGAATTAAATGCAACAGAAAAAGAATTTCCATCTGTTCCTGGTATTGGACTGTTGAATAAAAAAAAATTTTCATGTCAAACATGACAGAGATCAAATGTGAATATATTCACTCACCTAGTGGGTGGAATGAGTGGTGTTTTTAATTCTTTGGGCCATAAGGGCATTTCGCGTTGTATAGTTCCACTTTTAATGTGCCAGAAATAACATCCACCATTGTCTAAAATAATTATTTGAGTTTATATTGTAAAAACTTCATGAAAAACCTTAATTTAATGAACTAAGTCACCTTCATGACGTTCCCAACCTGGTGGTAGCTTTTCAATGCCATTTTTCTTATCAACACATTTGATCTTTTCACTATCGTCTCTTTTACCACCATCCTCATCGTATTCGTCTTTTACTCCTTCTGGCTTCTCTATCACATACTTTTCACACATTTCATCGCTCTTTTCACCATTTCCATTGCTTCCCTCACTAGTTTGCTGTTCTGTTAATTTATTATCTGGATATTGATTTGTGTCGGTGAGAATTTTACTTTTTCTATTGAGAGAAAGGTTAAAGTATGTTCACTAAATGAGACCCAAATGTTAACTCGACGATTTTTCACACTCACTCGAAATTTTCCTTGAGATCAACTCCCATTGAGCCTATATCCATGCATGCATAACTTTTTCTGTTGCTCATTATTCCTTTTGTTTCGCTACCACCACGCGAATGTTTTGATTCTGACATTATTTCCTCAAATAAATTTTGATTGTGCTTTATTGATTTTGGATCAAGATGATAGTTTGGATTTTCATAGCTCAATAAACCATTTTCTGTTAGAAATCAATAAAGAATTGTTTTAGAAATTATACCTAATTAAAAATGAAAATACTAAGCTACATTTTAAAAATTCCTAGAACTATACAAAAAGAAAAAATATATTACAGGAGAAAGAGTCAAAATCATTTACTTCTCCTTTTTCTGACAACCGAAAAACTAAATGGTGAATAGCTAAATAAAAAAGTAGAAACAAAGAAGAAAAAATACCACAACACAGAAAGCGTTTAGTCCCAAAGCAGCTAATAGTGACTGGCTTCCGTTTCATTTGCTTTATATATTAAATCAATAGTTCCGTTTGACTGAAAGGCGCCAAAATGAAATTTCTAATTTAAAAGCGCGGCGCCATGCATATTTGTGTTTCACTTTTCATTTTACAACCCTCACTCATTTTTCCTTCTGTTCTGTTCTAAATGACGTTACTCGCCTCGACAGCATAATTAATAATTTCGATGCACATAATGTAGGTAGACTTTGAAGAGGGTTGCATTCGTTTTTTTCGTTTTATTTATCGGAAATTGCGCTGGTTTATAATGAAATTTCATCAAATAAAGTTTGAAATAAACGATGATGACTAAAGCACAACACTGAAAATTGTCAGTGATGATTGAATAGTAAATTTATAAGTTTGCAAATTATCGGCTTCATGTGCTAAAAGTTTGAAATTTAAATTGAGGGTGAAAATGTGTCTTGTGTGATATAAATTTTTGAAATCCAAAACCTTTAAAAATCAAATGTGACATAGAAAGCTAAATATTTTACAATTAATAGCACATGATGTGAATGAATTCAGAGCGAAATGGAGTGATAGCACATTAAATGAATGAGTTTAAAAATAAAAGTATAATGTGGGTGTATTTAATTTTCTCTAAAAAAATCATAACAACAGATAGCAGAGGATAATTTTAGCTTATTGTGCAATTTTAGCTTTCTCATTACCTAAACATATTTCTGATACATCATTTTCAAGACTGGGCTGATAATCCATAATATGCTTATAAGTGCTCTTTGCACGCAATAGCTCGCTCTGGATCTGGATCCACTTTAATACACACAATCGTACCACTTTGAATTCTTTTTATAATGTCTCTCTGCTCTTTTTAATATCGATATTTTCTATCATTAATGAGAATCACTAAAACCACTTAATATTCAAGCTATCAGCAAATTTAATGTTCTTTTTACAGAGAGAGAGAAAAAGGAAAGAAGAAAGCGAAAAATCAATAAATGAACACAATCAATTTTCATTTAGAATGTTGACTAAATCTCTCTTGCTTAATCTCTACCATCATTTGAGAAATTAATTAAAATGTTTCACTCTCTTTTATCAAAATTTTCAATCGTCAACAAATAAATTTAATTGAATCATCGTCAGTAAATATTTAAGAAGAGAAAGACTAGTTGAAAGCATGATTTTATAACTTGATTGAGATTGAAAATCCACTGCAGATGATGCCTATAGACACAGAGACCCTTTTTGTCTCATCTACTTATTTAAATTTGATCTGTTAGTTCTGATAAATAAAACATGATATGGAATTTTCTTCGTTTTAACATGACACACAAAATTCCTCTAGAGATGAGACAAAAGTGAGCAGAAGGCATTGATTTGCATTTACTACGACACGCGCTACTAAGCACAGAGGAAATGAATTTTTAATTGAATATTGGAAATCACTTCTATTCGCAAATTGTACACATTTTGTACACGAATTGGGATATATTTACAGAGATGATATGCATTAATGAAGAATGTTATGGAGAAATATTTTCTTTCATTTTAGCAATAAAAGAATAAATGGAGTTGCTTTTTATTCGGTAGCGTCTTGTGTATATGTATGTAATACATAACTTATTCATGTCTTCAAATGGAAAACGAAAAAAAAAAATATGTCGAATGAGTATGACTCACAAAGAGTACGCTTTTTATTCTGCAAAGAATTTATATAATATGTGTAAAAGTACATAAAAAATCATCATCAACTCCTTAATGCGCTTTATTTTCTTATTTTCTCTCCTCAACTACCTCAACAGAATTCCAATAAGAGAGAAAAAGATATAAGCATTAGACCATAAATGCACATAGACATGAATTTTCACAATATTTATGGACAAAATCAGGAATGTTGCAGATTTCTATTGTATGTAAAACTTATATTGAGAAAACAATCGTTTGCTGTTTTGCTCCGATAGAAGCCAAAAATATTGCAATTTTTTTTCATTATTGAACAGCATCCTCCTCCTACTACTCGATTCTCTCGCATTCTCACTAGATGGAGAGAATTACCATTTATGTTATGACATTAGGATATTTTCACGTTGCTAAAGTTCGACACATTTTCCCAAAAGATTACAAAAATTTTCCTCGCCTGCTTTTTTATATTCTTTTTTTCTTACCCCTCATTCTCATCATCCTTCTCGACTTTCTTTTTTTGCGACGTTTGCTCAACAAAATAGAAAACTTTCGACAATTCAAGACCAAATAAAAATGGACAAATACACAGAAGCGACGGTGGTAAGGAATACGAGCGTCGATGGACACATCATGAATTAAGGCTTAAGTTATCATTGGTTTTAGTGTTCTCGCTTATTTCTCTATGACCGTTGTTTACAATTGAGGATTTTGATATTTTGTTTCTTCTATTGTTGTAGGGTAAACTTTCGAATTCTGAGACAATTCAAATAAGACTAATTATTATTTCTCTTTTGTAATATCTTATTTTAATTATTACTGTGAGCATAGTACTATTAAATGTTTTTGAATCAATTAAAATTGTTTTCAAAGTTTTTGTTTTGTTTGCATTTTTCATGCAGATTATGGTGTCCTAATTTATTCATTAATTTAGAGGGTTATTAGGCTGTTAAAGCTTGCATACTTATGAAGCGAGCTTTATTATTAATTTACAATTCATTATATTTTTGCTATATTGTAATAAAAAGTGATATATCAATAGAAATTTTTAGTGTCCCAAAATTCGAATAGTTGCCTTATACAACGTACCAAATGAAAAAAACATTCACGGCAGACGATAAGTAAACTTTGGCATCAAATTACATAACAAATGCTCGTAATTTTCATGGTTTTTCATTGTTCAATTCTATTCAAAGTCTTCCGAGTTAAAGTTATTTATGCAAATATAATAAAAGTTAGGAAAGGCTTTTGACTCGATATAATTTTACACATGTCGTCGTTTGATTATGTTGATATGAAGAGAGAGAAGGAGAAAAAGAATGAGGAGGATTAGCATTAAATGAAGAATTTTTTGCATGCAATGTGAAGAAGCTTTTTTTGGTAACATTTGTTTCATCACACTATAAATGTCCTTCAAGTTTGAAGTATGAATCAGCACAATATAGAATGTAGAATATACATAATAGATGGAATCATGTCAAAAGCTCTTTTTTTGCTTTTCTTTATCAATTAATAGAACACGATTCAGTAACTATATTAAGCTTTGCTTTTTCCTAGAAAATTTTGTGAAAGTCCATTTATTATTGGAAACGAAATGTCATGTTATGAAATAGATAGGAGCAAAAGATTACATTTATTGTGAAAGAGAGAGTGTTATTTAGAATTGCTTTTAACCTGTAGGTTCAATTTTAGCAAATATTTTTGTGTCATTTTGAGATAATTTTTCAACATAAGCCTGTCAGCAAACGATAGTGAACTAATATTTGATTTGATGAGACATACGAGTTTCGCGATTTTTCCTTGGGCAACAAAATTTCACGTAGCATACACAGCCAGCGAGAAAAATATTTTTTTCATTGATTTTTTTCCTTTCTTTTCAACCCTCACAATACACTGTGAGAGAGAATGAAAGAAGAAAAAAGTACCCCATTCAATGAAAAAACGGGGAGAATATCATGAATAATCCAAAAATGTAATTTTCTTGTTTGCAGAATTTTTTCTTCTCATATCGGCTTCAAATAAATTTATTTTCTTTCAATCACAAAAAGGGTCATCTCTTATGTCTATTTTCTCAAAAATATTGAGCGATGTATAACAATGTCCTAGACAAAAACACACAAAAATTTCATGCAAGCGACCGATTTCATGAGAAAAATAGTCGCACAAGTTCAACTTCAGTAGAGAAAAAAAATCCTTTCTCACAAATCGATTTTTCCAATTTTCACTTGGGAAATTTTTTTTAGTTTAATATCACACTATATTGATAATTTTTATAAAACTATGATTCTTACACTTTTGAATATTTGAAAAGTTTGTGTTTAGCACATTTTTAAACCCAATTTGTCTAATTTTCACTACAGAATCATTAATTTGCTATCCGCACAGAAAATTTTCCTCACTTTATTTGTTTCGAACTGCACAATTCGAAAATTCACTTGCATGATAGAAAAACAGGGTTGAAGAGAAAATATTGTGGACGATAGTTTTCACTCGAGTTGTGGGCTCTATAAAATTTTCTTATAACAGTTTTAAAATTTTAAATTGATTTTTAGAAAGCTGCGCGATTGATCACCAAATTATTATTTGTAAACATTGAAATGTTTTTAAATCGCAATTTAATTAAATGTCGCTCAATATTCACGAGTGTAAAGCAATTAAGACCTATCGGTAATGTCCATCAATCAAGTGATGTGAACATCTTTGATGTTTTTAATGCAAAACGATTGCAAAAAGAGCGAGCGGCGAAAAGGTAAACATTCGAATTATATTTTAATTCAAACTTTTTTATCTCAACTTAAAACGCAATGAATTTTGTGGATATCTAATAAAAGATTCTTTAATAACCATTAATTTTTAGGGAAGATGTAGAAACATACGATTATATCAAAGAGGAAGTTGGATTCAGATTATCAGATCGACTTTTTGATGTTAAGAAAGAGCTGAAGAATGCTGTTGATTTTGGAGGTGGCAGAGGCTATTTATCGAAAAATGTTTTAGCAGAGACAGTACAAAATCTTAAAGTTTATGACATTAGTGAAACTATGCTTGAGCAAGCAACAGGAACTCCTGGTGTTAACATTGAAAAACATTTACTCACAAACGAGTATTTAGATGTAAGCATCTTAATTCTACTCAACATTTTTTTAAAAAATATTCATTTTTAGCTTCCAGAGAATAGTCAAGATGTAGTTATATCAAATTTAGCTCTTCATTGGTTCAATGATTTACCTGGAATATTCAGATCAATAAACAGATGTCTAAAACCTGACGGTGTTTTCTTAGCTTCACTTTTTGGTGGAGAAACACTATATGAACTACGATCATCATTACATTTAGCAGAAGCAGAACGTTTCGGTGGACTTTCACCACATATCTCACCTTTTACTCAAATCAGAGATATTGGTGGCTTACTCAATAGTTCAGGCTTTACAATGCTTACTATTGACACAGATGAAATGGTTATTGGCTATCCAAGCATTTTTGAACTTCTTCAAGATCTCAAAGGCATGGCTGAAAATAATGCAGCATTTAATAGACCACTTACATTGAGTAGAGATGTTTTACTCTCAGCAGCTGCAATTTACAGCGAAATGTATAAGAAAAGTCATCCTGAAACTCAAAAACAAGGTATTCATGCAACATTTCAAGTTATTTATTTAGTAGGCTGGAAACCACACGAAAGCCAGCAAAAACCTGCAGAACGTGGATCAGCCAATGTTTCTTTGAAAGATTTAGGCAAAATAATAACTGAGAAAAAAGATAAAAAAGTAGAATAAACTGTAACGATGCATAATATTTTAAAAGATTTATTTAAGATTTTAGTTAATTGAGCATAATTAGATTAAATTTGTGTGAAGTTTCTTTTGTTCATGATTAATTAAAAGATTTTAAAATTATTCAAATTTGTAAGTCTATCATAAATTCTTATTAAAAATTCACCACTTGATGTGAGAATAAATGTTGTAAATGCATAACATAATTCACCACTGTTAGTTCTTTAGTCTTGCCTGCCCCCTAAGAGAGAAATGATTTTTCGAGTCCAATGAAATTAATTTAATTTGATGAAAAAGAAGATTCAATGTATCTCAAATACATCTTGAAACAACATCTTAAAACGTGTTGAAGTGAAGTGATAACAAGTTTAATGAAAAAAATTTAATTTAAATTGAAAAATCATAAGAGATCGAAAAGTGGTTGTAAAAGAAAGAAAAAAAATTATTCATTATTCATTATTCATTTATGTGAATGTATACTAAAAAAATTATTTGGATAATTTAATAATTTTAAATCGCAAGCCATAAAAATGTGGTAAGTGTAAATATTCATCAATCAAAATCCGTCAAATGTTGTTTATGAGCAAAAACATTTTTCCTACTCGGTATCGATTTTTCTTGATTTTTTACACGATGAAAATTTTTCCTCTTTTCAATTATGAAAAGTTATTTGAAATTGTCAAATGTTATGCATCAATCTGACTTTTATGACCTCAATTATTCTAATAAGCTTTTCGTATTTATGTGCTATTGATCAATCGCAGTATGAATGTGAAAAAACACTACGCAAAATGAAAATTTGCCAAAAAGTTTCTTCCTTATCGATTTTTCTTACACTGAATCATGGAAGGAAATGTTACGGATGGATATGTATGTAATTGAAGGAGAAAAGAAGTCAAATGACTACAATGAAATGTGACATAAAAGTAAATCTTTATCTATAGCACTGTGCAGTGATTATGAAATTTTTGAATTATGACTGTACGTAATAATTATCAAGAAGTAATACTGACGCATTTTTTACTTTAATTATAATCATTATAGAAGAATTTTTGTAATACATTTATTGAGAAATTTTTCATTCTCTGCATTCTTTCATCGGCTTGCACAATATTGTGCTATCTAAACAAAAAATTTCTACCTACACTTTCTCAGTCTAATATTACAAACTCGCTTTCATTTATACCGCACCCCGATTCGATTCAGAGACACTTCAGAGGAAGTGCCGTAATAATCTTGATGAGCATAATTTTTAGTTTAGCTTTGTAGGTTGACAAAATCGGCTAGGTAGTGCATTGACTTTCAACAACATCATCTGTTTCTCATGATTGATGTAAACTACGCATTTTAATGATATGTGAAAATAAAATTTTCATGCGTATCTTAAAAATAGATATGAAAATTAAAAAAGAATTTATTATTTATGTTGCTTCTAAAAAAGTTTCTTTTTGTATCAATTGTGAAATGACAAAGTGGAAATTCCAAAAACAAATCTCATCGAACATTTACATACATTAAACGAAAAAATGGCGAGTACGGAAAATTTTTTAGTGACTTTTAGCCGTACACAAAAAAAGGGTTTTATAATTTTATCCGTATGTGACCATTGCCTATTATTTTACATTCAGAACATAAAAAATGATAGTACAATCAAATAGTGCGAAAAAAGAATGGAACAAAAATATAATGGGGAGCCAAGAAGAAAAAATTTCTTCGCGATAGAAAAGCGCATGAGCCAAATTTTTCTTCCTTATTTAGAAAAGAACATTTATGTGATAATAAAAAAAGGAAAATGAAAATAAAGAATGACTGAAAGAGTAAGAAGTAACGAGTGGCACAAATTTATTTTTGTTTTGGAAAAAAGTAGACGTTTTCATATTTTTCATATTGCTATTTTTACACACAGTCAATTGTAATTGCCAAACATGCTAGTGACGTCATAAAATCCTATTCTAACACTTTATCGATCGTTTTAAAAGCACTTTGGTTTTGCTCTTACAATATTAAATCACACGAAAAATAAACTATATAGCATGCCAGAGTGAAAGGAAAAGTAATTTTTTTGATGTCGTAATTGCTGCAAGAAGTAAATTATTGTTACTTTTTGGTAATGACTTTTGCCTTTTCTTGACGTGCATATTAATTTTGTTGGGAATGGTATTAATAAAGTTTCAAATACACTCACACACACATCCATTGGCATATGCAAATGAGGTAAAATTATGCGGAAAAATTGGTGCAAAATATAAAAACCTTGTGTTTTATGTAAATTGTTTTATGCAGTTTATTTTCTCATCTACTTGCTTATTATAATGTGTGTGAGTGTAGAAAAATGAAATATTGTTTATCTATGGTGCTTGTAAAAGAGCAATTATTATGCACATTGTTGTATTTGGATATTTGAGATGTAATATGAAGAATCGTGTTACATTTTTATTTCAAATTCTCATCATAGCGTGCATATTATAAACCAGCATTGAGTAGTTGAATTATTTTAAAATGCCTGCCTGTCTGCCCCTATCATATCTACTACAATTACTTAAATGAACCAATTTTCTCTTATTAGATTATTTTCTATCGTATGAGAATCTAGACATAAGCAAGAAAGTTCAGTTACTTAAGATGTGTCGCTTTCAAGGCTAAAAATTATAGCTTGCGAATAATTATTATTCATTTCCGTTGCACGAAAGGCACTTTGCCACTTGTACGTTTACTTTGACGTCTGAAATTGATAATCTCTATGTTTTACAATAAAAAAACTCATCTTGACATTGAATAATATATAGTTGAGGGTTGAGAAAAACGAAATATAGTTGAGGGTGAAACAAATAGCAAATACTTGAGAATATATTAATTTTTTTGCAAAGCTTTCCTCGGACAAAAAAGAAAACAACCCTAGTTTTTATTCTATGAGTGTGATGAGTCACTAGAAGTATCAAAAAAATCCCCAGGCATTTTTCTCTTCTCATACAGCACACGCAGTAGAAATAATTTAATTTTTGTCTTGTTTTACTTAGTTTGGGGTTACGTTTGAGAGCACTATGGGGAAGCATAACATGAAATAACTTCATTTTGTGGAGAGGTTACGTTCATAAAAATCACAACCGGTGTCGGTTTCCTCTTTTTTAACTCGACGCGTGTACTACTTCATATTATGAAAGTTTCTCATAAAATTTTGATTGTGAGATTTCCCTTGAAGGTAATTTGGTGTATTTTATAACTTTTGATTCGATTTTATGCGTCATTTGCATATTCTGCTTCTTCTTTTTTCCTAACTGGATAATTTAAATAAAAACCTGATTATGAATGATATTTAAAAACCTGTCACTGACCTAAACGGAGTAAAACAATTCTAGAAATGGGAAATAACGGAATATTTCAGTCTAAATTAAGTCTTTATTTATTTATCCATATTTGAGACTTTTTTTTGTAAACAAATCCATTTTAATCCAATGTTGTTGCGCTTCATTCAATCAACTTTAAAAATCGGTTAAAAACTCAGTTTTAGTTACGGTTATAAATAGCAGAAAAATATATACTTTTCTCATGAAAATTTCACTTTCAATAAACTCACATAGCGGTTTCAATAGAAAAATGTCATTTTTGCTTTTCTCTCTCGCATGATTAAATATGCTGCTATGAAAATTTAACAAATTGTCAACACTGAATGCTTGCCTGCTTCATAGTCTATATCATCAACACTATACAATAAACTTATTTTCTTAACGCATTAGTAACGTGACAGAAAAATATTACGATTTAACATGTGTATGCTATTGAACAGCATAATAATAAGCACACATGAGAGACTTGTTTTACTGTTTACCGATCATAAAGAGACAAAGAATTTGAAAAGTTTCATAATCGTGACAAAACAAAATTGATGCTATTAATTTTTATTTATTTCATATGCAATTTCAACATTTTCACTGATATTTTATGTGAAAAATTTAAGTTTTATGCTTCTCTTTTATGAGAATGTCAAACATTCTTTTTATAATCCAGAGAAAATAAGATGAAAAAAAAAATTTTTATCGACTCACCGGAAAATTTATTTTCTCAATTTTATGCATCTGAGAGAAAGAAAAGAAGAAGATGAGAGAAACTTTTCGGCTTTTTTTGTTGTTCATAAAAAGAAGATTTTCTAACTCTGTCTTTATGCTTCCAAAAAAAATTTTTCATTCATTTGTCATTTCATCTTAAAGACGACAACTGAAAGCCAAAAAGAATTTTTGTGTTCATTAATTGAAAAAAAGAAAAACATATGGAATAATACTTAAATCAAAGAAAAATATTTAACGGAGTTGAGCGTTACTGTGTTCAAGTGGATTTCGTTGAGTCACGAAAAAAAGAAAGAAAAATCAAAGCCGAAAATAATAAGAATGTACATTCGTTCGTGAAATGAGAAAAAAGAACCCGACAACTTGTCTCAATGGCCCTTATAAGCATACACCGACAGTTCGATTTTGAATCGCGCCTGAGAATGTTCATTAAGATAATTCGTTGTCGGTTTATTAATGTGAAAAGAATTTCTCTTCTCTTCTCTTCCGAATGACCTCACCAGGAAAAATGATGCTATTTTTAATCTAGTGAAAAGTAAACTCTGGCTGGTCATAAGAAAAAAAGAGAGGAAATTGAATGAAAAAAAAAGTTGGATAAGTCGTGAGATAGTGAAATTAAGTGAATGTAAAAATACGCAAATTTATGCTAATTCTTATGGAATTGAACGGAAGAAATATTCATATTTTGAAGCGCCTTATGTATAATTTGTAAAAGAAACTAAGTCAGTAATTTTAGATGAATATATTGTGTTAAATCATTATAGCGATAGAGATAGAAATCCGGAAACATAACGCAATTCAACAATGTCGATTTATGAGATTATTAATACATAATTCGAAAATATTTTCACAGTCGCAAGATGTGCGAAGCGAAATCTCACAGATCATGGACCTACTTTCCTAAACTCTCGCATAATATCGTATGTTTATTTTAAAAATATAATCCCAACGTGAAGGAGTTGCTCTCTGCTCGAATGTTTGCTTTGTAGTAAATTCTCGAGAGTAGTGTAAATATTTGAGCGAGTGTGCATGAATAGTGATTGCACATGTGTGAGAATGTCAAAAAAATAAATTTAAGCAAAAATTCTCGCTGTGTATGACTAACGATGAGCCATAAAATTCTGGATTGAAATTTAAACCTTGAAAGACACTCTAAAATCGAAATGCGTGACTAAGTGTTCTCCAATAAATCTAGCAATTGTTTGAATGGCTTTAAAATCAGAAGTAGCAATTGTGTTCTTCAACGCGAGTCTATAAATTTATTTCAATTAAAGACTCAGCTATAAATTTTTATTAATTTCAATTATCAAGACACAATACAAGTTTGTATGCGTCAAATATACACAAAGAGCAAACCAAAATTACAATTTTTCAATGCATAGGCTAAAATTGTTATGAATTATCATTATTTGTATTTTTCTGTGTGTTAATGGTGAAAATTTCCATATGTCTACCTACCGTATGTTGATGAAGTGAAATGCGCGTGGCATTTTACACGGCACGATTGGCGTCTTTTATGATTAATATTTTCGGCATAAACATCTTATTGTTTGGTGTTGTCAATAAAAATTTATTCCACAATGACGCCAAGGCATCAAAAAAATTGATGAGTACTGAAATTTGAATAATGAAAATTTTATGTCTAGAGAGAATAGTCGAAGCCAAAAAAGATTTGAAAAAAAAAATTAAATGTCGTCATTTTTCAAAGTCTTGCAAGAGAGAACATTTGGTTGTTTGTTAATTTATGTCATTTATGGAATTAAAAGCAGATGAGAGAACATGACATATGATAAATAATTTGGTTTTGTTCATAATGCAACATATGATGTGCATAGAGAGTTCACATGAGAAATTTTTCAGGACACACTCATCTTTCAAGCATTTCCTTCAGAACATGCGAATGGGAAAATCATCAGAATAATCAATAATTCCTTGTGACATTTATTACATAGAGTAGCATGTGTGTCTATGAACTCCATCATGTGAATTCTGAAAATTAATTTGAGATTTATTATCTTATGAAGGGTTTCATTTTAACAGCATTAAATATTATGCTCAAGTGCACTTTTTAAAGTTCATTATACTGTCTCAATCTATTTTCTATTTATATTTTTAGTTTTGATGCTTTGCAGGCGATTAAGTTGAGTTGTTTGGTCTTAAATTTCAATTTACAATTTATTACTGAGAAAAACTTCTCCACGCTCATTGAATTTAATGGAAATTGAAACTTAAATCCCTCTTTTACGATGTACTCAATATGTTCAGATAGGAATTATTATGTTTATTTAAAATTTATGGTCTCATTTTTAGAGTGAAAATTTTCAAGTGCCCTTCGCTCTCTGTTTGATTTAATTAGTATAGTCAAAGTCAAATTTCTTAATATTCAATATGTATGTAAAAAAACTTGCTTATGATGATTTCATTACTAGAATATTTCCTCAATCGTCTCATATTTCATACTTTTGTGCTCTATATGTTAGGCAAAACATACTCTGTGACATGTTTCGAGAATGTGATGATAGTGTGTTTTGTTAACTTGCAAAAAAACGTGCTAAATATACAATTTGTTTCTCATTCTTTCGAGGCAACTTCCATTACACAGCCTTCATTATACAAGCACAAGTAATGCTTGAGCGCGAAAGAGAGACTTGTGTAGGATTTGTCAGTGATTGCAATGGAAAGAGAGCTAAAATTAAAGTCAAAATGGCAACATTGCTTTTAATTTGCACTTTTATGTAACTAAAGTGTTTTTATTTAACAGAAATTAATGACGTCAATGAGAAATGAAAATATTTATTGCACACGCTTAGGAGCGATAAGTGATTGAATTAATGATTCAAAGAATAAGAATTTCATTATTTACTCAATTTCTGCCAAGATTTCGAGTGAAAAATTCTGACGGTTTTTTCATCTTTTTGAATTAATTGCGGAAATAAGATCACGATAAAATGTTTATAACAGGGCAGTTTGACTAATTTTTTTTCATTGAATTTATTACAATTTATGCTTGACATTGCATTCAGCAAAACAATACGAGCTGCTCTGGATATGAGTATGTTGTCATTTTATAAATTAATAGTCTGATGAAAGAGAAATAAATTTGCATAAAAAATATTTATTTATGAGATGATTGAGACGATGAAACTCAAAACTTTAAGGTTTCATGTGTGCATTATACAATGAAACTGAACTGACAGCTTTCAAATATATGCTTAGAGAAATGATATGATATTTTATCAGATAGATAATAAAAAGTCCCCTCGGAAATCTTGAAACGCGAGGTTGCAAATTTTTTTCTCTCGCGATAAAAATTAGTTTCAAGTGGTTATTTAACTCGCAACTATTTCAATTAGACGACTTTCAACGATATTAACTAGAGTAATATCATGTTCAAGTCAATTTCATCGTAATTTGTGAAAATTGAAAGTTTTCAAAAAAAAATCCAAAATCAGCAATCAATTTTTTGACGCGAAAAATATTTGGAGCTATCATGGCAGAGAGATTCTGGTTGCTAGTTTATAATACTTCTGCAAATAACATCTGTGGTAAAGAATATTTGGAGTCTCAATAAATTGGCTGAATATGTCAAGTTTTCAACTTAACCTAACTTTTGATGCGAAAATTTCCTGATCCAGCATTGTCAAACTAATCAAAAAACTAAAGCTAAAAAGAGATAAAAAGAAGAGAATAACTGCGTTGCTAGGGGCAGTCTATGTTTAGTGGTCAAACTAATCAAGTCAACTGGAAGCTTCAAGAAATTTGGTTAAAGTTGGTATTATATCAAGATAAGTTGCAATTTTTTCCGAGGGGACCCAAC
>JACWBX010001181.1:0-23676 GCA_014622435.1 Polypedilum pembai
TTAGGTTAAGTTGAACAACTTGAAATATTCAGCCAATTCTTTGAAACTCCAAATATTCTTCTCCACAGATGTTGTTTGCAGAAGTATTGTAAACTAGCAACCAATACCTCTCTGCCATGATAGTTCCAAATATTTTTCGCGCCAAAAAATTTATTGCTGATTTTTAACTTTTTTTAAAACTTTCGTTTTTCACAAATCACGATGAAATTGACTTGAACTTGATATTACTTTTGTTAATAGCATCGAAAGTCAACTAATTGTAATAATTGCGAGCTTAATAACCACTTGAAACTAATTTTTATCGCGAGAGATAAAATTTTAGCAACCTCGCGTTTCAAAATTTCCGAGGGGACCTTAATACTGAATAAAAATGATTTTTTATTTGAAATATTTTGAAAAAGTAAAGAGTTTATAGTTCCTTCAAAAAGAATGAATTAGAGCTGTTATAGTCAAAAGTCAAAAAATTAATGATTTTAGTGTTCTTCTAAAACTTGTAGGAAAAGAGACAACAAGCTTATTGTTTATCATAATAATCGTTTATGAGGATATATCCTTGTATTCGAACAACTTCGAATTTCAGTCATTTTCGTTCGAAATTTCATACAAAATTAACTTCGAAAATTCAGATAAAAGGAAAAATTTACTTCTATTCAAATACAAGAAAATGTCCTTATAGTCGAGGGAAGACTGTAAGTTTTAATGTCATGAATAAAGCTTAACAACCTTGAAAAAAATTAGCTTTAAATTTAGTCGTTTTTGTTGACAAATGTAAACAAAAGAAAATTTTTTGTAAACAAAATTTTTGGTGTTTCATAAATCTTAATAAAATAAGTAATTTATTCATTGTTTTAAAGTTATGAAGCCTTATTTTGATTAATTTAATGTATCTGAATAGATTTTTGAAACCATTAATAATGGGAATTTTAAAGTTTGAATATTTTTGACTAAAAAACTATAGACTAGAACAACTTTAAAATGAACAAATATGATATTCTTGAGAGCATTTACAAGAAAAGTCCTTTATAAAGATCTGCCGCTTTAAAATTAATACCTACATTGTTCTATTTTAAAACGATAATAATCTTTTGTCTTAAAATTTCAAAGCAATAAATAAAATTCCGCTACAAACAAAAACAAAAAATGAAAAGTCATTTTTCGAGAAATCATTTGCTGCAAAAAAGAGAAGAAAAAGCCTCTTGTTTATCTCTCTCACACGAAATTACTCAATGTGTACCTGTAAATAAAATTTAAAGTTATTCAAAACATCCATCATGGTAAAAGCTAAAAGCATGAACATGCGCGGGGAGATCTCACGAGCACATTAAGTTAGTGGTTACATACAATAATGGATAGAGGAGAGAGAGAATAACATAAAATATCTACACAATTAATTTTATTATTATTTTCTAATGTTTGTAAATAAATTTCGGCTTGTTTTCTTATATACATTCATTTTTATTCTTTTAATCAAATCGTCCTCATCATCATTGTATCAAATGTCAAGAATCAAGAAGGGATACAAAGAAGAAATTATATGTTGTTTATTCACTTCTACTTTGAGAAGCACTTTATTAAATATATCTTTCAAAAGCATAAAATAAAACCAACCAATTACTCAGCACTATTTTGGCGTTCTTAGTCGTTTTAATACACCACCGACAAGATCAAACACGCATTGTTTTATATACAATGGGAGGAGTGAGATATACTTTACTGACATAATATTCAAAGTGAGAGAAACGATAGTTGATAGTCATGATAGTTTTTAAATATCAAAATAAATACATTTACGCAATTATAAATGTTAAATTTGCAATCATTATAGTTTTGAATGTATGTCTCATGACTTATCATTGTATCAAGCATTTATCATAACTTCAACAGATAGATAAGATTTCTTGTTTCCTTGTTGCTAGTGGTACTCAGTGTCTAAACAGATCTAAACGGTTTCACAATTTCATTTAGCTAATTTTTGAACGTTAAAGGATTTCTATTAATCAAAAAACAACAAAATAAGAGAGAAAATGCAAGATAAATTTTTAATTCTAATATAATATGCATGAAGATCGTGTATAAAATGATGTCTACATATCAAACATTTAGGTGATAAATTTCCTTAAATTTTTTTATCATTTATTCTTATAAATCTAACAAAATAAATTTCCAAAGCTTGTATTTGTAAGAATGTGCTTTTTATTAAATTTAACAATTTTAAAATTATTGTTTCAACCAGAGTTGTGCACTGGGCATTTGCCGTCCGTCGCCATTGCCTGCCTCTCAGCAGTTTATCTTGGCTAACTTCTGACTCTTTGTATTATTTTCTCACACACGGTACTTTTTGTTGCGTTACAAAACAAAGAGACGGAGAGACCGTTATTGGTACTTTTAATTCGGTTTTAACTCGTACTAAGCTTGAGTTATATTAGCGTTTTCTACAAAAACGCAATGCTTTTCCTTTTGAATGCAATTAAAAATTAAAATATTTTTGCAGAACACATCTTGAAGTGCGCATTTTTTACGAATTGAATAACGACTAAAAATTCTGTCCGTCTCCCTGATTACAAAGTTGATAATTTAATTTTTTAAGCTTTTAAAAAGATTAGAATCATAACTGATATCACACAGATTCAGATGCTTTTAAATAATGAAATAAGAAATAAAACTTGATAAAATTAAATTTGATCGCATTTGACATGAAAATTTTTTGCTTATTTTTTTAATTTTTGTTAATGTGTCCAACCCCTAATTTTAAGCTTCCTCAATTGATTTGTGCTTCTTTTATCATGTTTCTGCTTCTTTTCGTCATTTCTCGCTTTATTCATTTTATTCACTTTTTCGTCTATTACATTTTTCATCAAAGCTGTTTTCCCTCTGTTTTTTTCATTATTGTTGTTGCTTTGTAATCTTCATTTTCATTTCCTTTCAAACTATACTGTTTTCCGTCTGATAAATAAGACAGTAGATTAATTAGTTTATAATCCATAGAAATTTATAATAAAAATATTTATTGGACAAATATCTTTCCAACAAAATAATATTATTAATTTAATAATATTAAGAGAAATCTTGATTCAAGCTTAACGGTCTTTGGAATTTCAAAATTTTCGCATCAATTTTTATTTTTAAAAAAGAATTCAAAGTCAATTGAGAACCTTCAACGCATTTATTATTTAATTGATTTATTATTCAGTTTTATTGCAAAATAAACTATTTTAGTAATAAACAAATGTAGATTTTTAGGTTTTAAGTATTCATTTTGCATTAAATAACAGTCAGTTTCAAAATTAAATTTTGTTCCACAACCAACTTCAAGTGATTTTGCAAAAATTATTCGAATTTTTCAAGCTCTGTAATAAACACTATTTTGATAGTTAAAGTGAGCAGTAATAAATTTAAATCAAAAGTGAAACAAAATAAGACAAAGTGCTATTTTAAACTTATTTATTTTGCAAGTTTTCGTGCTAATTTTTGGAAAGAAGAAGAAAATTCATCACTTCGCGAAAATTGAAAATTCTCATTTGGTAATTTTTAATTCAGTTCGAGTCAAAAGGAGAGCCTTAGACATATTTAAGGAATCAAAATGCCGAGTTCAGATCCATTGCCACCGAAGGAAAATGCAATCTTTAGGAAAATCCTGGTAATTGAGCTAATTTTCGACTAAATACTAAATTTCTTCTCTTCAAAATATAAACTCAAATTTGCTCACGACAGTCATTGACCATTAAAAAGCAATCATTTATCTCAATTGATTATAGATTGACAATATCATTTGTGCAAGATAAAGTTTATTGTTTTTGAATTTGATTATTTTCCTTATAAGTAGATTAAAATGTGAGGTTATGCTCTTTCTTACTTTTCTCTCTTTTCTTTATGTAATTAATTCATTAGAAATGCTATGAAATGAAGCAGTACAAGAATGGACTCAAATTGTCAAAGCAAATTCTTACAAATCCTAAATATACCGAACATGGCGAAACATTAGCAATGAAAGGCCTTACACTCAACTGTCTAGGGCGAAAAGAAGAAGCTTATGATCATGTTCGACGCGGGTTGAGAAATGATTTGAGATCTCATGTTTGTTGGCATGTTTATGGACTGCTACAACGATCTGATAAAAAATATGATGAAGCAATTAAATGCTATCGTAATGCATTGAAATGGGAAAAAGACAACATTCAAATTCTCAGAGATTTGTCTTTGCTTCAAATTCAGATGGGCGATTTGGAGGGCTATAGAGTAAATATTAGATTAAAATTTCATCCTTGTAACATTCATTAAATATTTTATTTTACTTTTAGGAAACCCGTCATCAATTGTTTAAGCTACGTCCATCACAACATGCATCATGGATTGGATTTGCAATGAGCTATCACTTGCTGAATGATTTTGAAATGGCAAATAGTATTTTAGAAACATTCAGAACATCACAATCCGTCGAGAGCTTTGATTATAAGCACAGTGAATTTTTACTATATCAAAATCAAGTGATACAAGAATCAGGTGATTTAGAGAAGGCACTCAAACATTTAGAAGAGCATCAAGGACAAATTTTAGATAAAATTGCCGTTAAAGAAACAATGGGAAAAATTAGCCTTAAACTCAAATATTTTGATAAAGCCATTACAATTTTCATGGATCTTATTCGACGAAATCCTGATAATTCAGAATATTTTAAGCTTTATTTGGAGGCGCGTCAAATTACTGACGCAGAGAGTATCATTAATTTCTATAAAGAAATGTCAAAAGAATATCCATCGTCACTTTGTGTAAAAAGACTGCCATTAGATGTTGCAACAGGCAATGTCTTTGAGGAACTAATTATGGAATATCTCAAGAGAAATTTGAGAAAAGGTGTACCACCTCTATTTGTCAATATTCGCTCGTTATATAGAGATTCACAAAAGGTTGCAACAATTGAAAAATTGACACTAGAATTTGTCGCTAATCTCAATAGTACTGGCCATTTTACCAAAGATGATTTTAGCAATGGCGTTCCTCAAGAACCAGCATCTGCATTATTGTGGACTTATTACTATTTAGCACAACATTTTGATTATCTAAAGAACACAGCAAAAGCATTAGAATATGCGAATTTGGCGATAGATCATACACCAACACTGATAGAGTTATTTGTTATTAAAGGGAAAATTTATAAGCATGCTGGCGATGTAGAAGAAGCATACAGGTGGCTTGATGAAGCACAATCACTCGATACAGCTGATCGTTATATCAATTCAAAATGTGCCAAGTACATGTTGCGTGCAAATAAAATTAAAGAAGCTGAAGAAATGTGCGCAAAATTCACTCGTGATGGAGTATCAGCAATGGAAAATTTGAATGAAATGCAATGTATGTGGTTTCAAACAGAATCTGCAATGGCATATCAACGATTAAATCAATGGGGTGAAGCACTTAAAAAATGTCACGAGATTGAGCGACATTTTTCAGAAATTGTTGAAGACCAATTTGATTTTCACACTTATTGTGTTAGGAAAATGACATTACGTTCATATGTTGATTTATTACGATTGGAAACACGACTACGCGATCATCCGTTTTATTTCAAAGCAGCAAAATGTGCGATTGAAGTGAGTTTTTGTCAATCTTTTTTGTGATTTATTAATTAACAAGTTTTTCTCTTAGGTTTATATTAAACTATTTGATGAGCCCTTAAAAGAAAGTTCTGCCACTGAAGAAGCAAATTTAGGTAAGATTCAATGAAAAATATTTATTTAGTAAATATTTAACAAAAATGAATATTGATATTGTAGAAAATTTGTCACCGGCCGAATTGAAAAAGATGCGTAACAAGCAACGTAAAGCAAAGAAGAAGGCAGAAGTTGAAAGTGCTCAAGCAGCAAAGGCTGAAAAGAAAAAGGAACAATATAACAAATCAAAACAACAACAAAATCAAGATAATGGTGATCCAGAAGCGCCTTTATTGGACGAATTAATCCCAGAAAAACTTGAACGTACTGAAGATCCATTGGGAAAAGCAATTGAATTTCTTAAGCCATTACAACTGTTATCAAAGAATTTAATCGAGACTCATCTGATGACTTTTGAAGTGTACTCACGTAAAAACAAAATTTTGATAATGTTGAAAGCTTTAAAGAAAGCATATGCAATTGATCCTGAATCTGCCGCTCTTCATAAATGTTTGATTAGATTTACAAAATTATTAGAACAGACGCTAAAGGACGCTGATGAAATTTTAAAACAAGTTCTTTTACATGAAATCACCAATGAATTACCAATTTTACAGAAAAAACCCGAAGAGATTAATGAAGACTTTCTTTCGAGAAATAAAAATAGAGCAAATGCATTAATGGCTGCAGCAGAAATTTATTATGATCAATCTGTTGATAATCAAAGTAAAGCAATTGATTTGTTAAAATCCGCTTTTAAATTAAGCGATATGAGTTTGGAGGTATGTTCGCTATTGATAACAAGTTTTTTTTTATAGGCTAAATAAATATTTGACGTTTTATCTTCTTTTCTTCTAGCATGCTCTCCTAGCTTATAATCTCCTTCATGAGGGAAAACTTGGCGAATTAAGTCAGGAAGTAAAAACAGAATTTAAAAAATTGTTCATTGACAAATATCCTTATGTCCCGTGCTTCAAACTTGAATCGTTATAATAATATTGCAATTGTATTAATTGAAAAATTGATTTAAAAATTAAAATTAATTAATAAAGATTAAAAAATCAAAACCCAACAAACTTAAAATAATTTGCTGCTTTAGGCCAATCAAAATATTATTTTTCAGTGATTATCACATAAAATTTTTTATATACATGTGATAAGCAGAATAATTGAGTTACTACTGAAAAGAGATGATAAGTGCATTTTAATAAAGATCCAGACACAATTAGGTTGAAAACGAGCGATTTATTTGAACTAATAAAAGAAGAATTTTTAGATAAGTAAAATTTTACATCATGTTAAAATAAAGTTCCTTTTGTATTACATGAGCTTTTAATTTTATTAAAGAAAAGAAAAATAAAAATGCATTACTTAAACTTCTAAATGTTGTTGTTGGTGGTTGTTTTTATGGAAATATGTTTCTTCTACATTCTTTTCTTGTTTTGTATATTTTATTTTGTATTATGTGTGTGGTTTTTATTATTTTTTTGAAATTAATGACTTAAAATTTTTTATTCGTTATCTGATTCTTCCTCCTCCTCCTCTTCCTCTTCAGCTTTCTGCTTCTTGGCATTTTTCGGTGGTCGTCCTCGACCTGTGAATAAATCAAAATTGGCGTCAAATTTAACGCATTAAGTACACATGAACAATTATTTTTCAGTTATAAAAATGCTTATGATGCTACCTTTTCCGGCTCCTGCAGCTGCTGGTCGTTTTGTAGTAGCTTTTGGAGCTGCGGCATCTTTGTCTTTAGCTGCTCGTCCCTTTTTGCCTGCTGGTTGGTTAGCTGGTTCTTTAGTTGCGCCATTTTCTTCTTTTTTAGGAGATGCTTCATCCTTTTTTGTCGGCCCATCAACTTTAGCCTAACGAGCGTATTTTCATTAAAAATTCACTTATTTGTTCAAAATCCACTAATAATAGTCACTTTATATTACCTTTGGTGGTCTTCCACGTCCTTTCTTCACTGGTGCGTCAGACATTTTTCTGTATATCAATGAGGAAAAATTTTTATATTAATTTCAAAAATGGAGAATTTTTAATGGCGACTACTGAAAAAATTAAAATACTCCCGAAATACATCGAATTAAATTAAATATTGAACGAAATTTATACCTATTGGCTGTTAGACTTATGAATAAAATTCAAGAGTATTTATTTAAACTGTTTCTATATACTTTTTAAAATTTTTCGCGGATTTTTCCGATTTTATTCCTCTTCGCAAAGCAAGCAAGCAAAAAAAACTCAGGGTTGAATAGTTTATGTGTTCGAATATTTTAATAAATCGTTAAAGTTTTGGAAAAATAAAATTTCGACTAAAACTCGATTCTCATTAAATTATGATAGTTTCAGGTAGTTAAGGATAATTTTAAAAGTAGTTAAAGGATTTTCTGAAGTGATCTAAAGTTAGAAACAATTTATTTTAAATAATTGAATATCTACTTAGAAAAAGATAGAAATTTCTTGTTGGTAATTTAAGATTCTTATGCGCATTTTTTTATCTTTTAGATAATTATATTAAATATATTTTCTAATTATCTAATGAATTATTTATTTACGATTGCTTAATAATATTTGATTTATTTGCAAATTAAACAAAATTTATTTGAGAGAAAATTTTTATTGTTGCTATTACTCCAAATTTTCTTAAATTTCAAATATATTTTGACCGTTAAAATTTAATAATAATTTTAAAAATAAATGTTTTGAATAGAAAGACAAAGTGAAGAAAGATTAAAAGTTTTAAAGAAAAGAAAACGCGCTTGAAGTTGTAGACTAAATTAAAAGTGTTTATCCTCGTTTTTAGTTGAACAAAATTAATAAAATAACAAGTTAATTGCACAAAAATGAGTTCTCAACGCGCTTATATCTTATCTGATGGCAATGGTAAGCAATTACAGCTTCATAATCATTCATTTAAGCTATTATTTACATTGAAAATTAAAAAATTCTCATTGCATTTGCAAAAATTGATTTATTTCATTAGGAAAAAAGCAACTTATAACAGCGTCAGGAATTCGAAAGGATGGTCACATATCGCAACAGCAACAGGCAAGTTTAAGTATTTTTGATTATCAAATGATCAAAATTTTGTGACTTTTTCAAACACATCTAATATTGGCTCTAATGAAAAATTTAAACCCCCTGCAGATTCTAATAAGCAACACAAGCGATAGGATACATTTTCAGCCTCATTCTTCTGTAGCAACATCACGTCGAAGGTTTGTATTGTTTTCTATCAATAAAATTTAGTGATAACATATTTATGCATTGATATAGTTTTCCTGCAAATTCAAATCAATCAAATCTTTCATCACTGAATAAGAAAAATGACAAAAAACGAGGAGAAAAACAAGGCAAAGGATTACGGCACTTTTCAATGAGAGTATGTCAAAAAGTGAAGGAAAAGGGTGTCACAACATATAATGAAGTAGCTGATGAACTTGTACTAGAAGAATGTGAAGATGCTAATGGCTCATCATCATCAAATGCTCAATCGTATGATCAAAAAAATTTACGTCGTCGTGTTTACGATGCTTTAAACGTTCTCATGGCCATGAATATAATCTCAAAAGAAAAGAAAGAGATACGATGGATCGGTTTGCCAACATCATCTGCACAAGAATGTGAAGAACTTGAAGTACAAAATCAACAAACTAGAAAACGAATTGAAGAAAAACAGAAGCAATTACGTGAATTAGTTTTAAAGGTAAAGAAATGAAATTTTAATTTGTACGTAATGTAATTTATTTTAAACATTTTAGCATGTGTCATTAAAAAGTCTAATCGAACGAAATAAAAATTTGGAAAAAGAAGGAATAATTCCATCAGCAACATCAGCTGTTCAACTGCCATTCATTGTAATCAATACAAATAAAAAGACACACATTGATTGCAATATTTCGAATGATAAACGTGAATATTTGCTCAAATTTGATGATAAATTTGAGGTACAAGATGATATTGAAGTATTGAAACGTATGGGTCTGTTATTAGGTATGGATAAAGGTGAATCGACAGCGAGTGACATTGATAAATTAAAGAAAATGGTTCCTAAAGCTTACCAAAAGTACATTGAAATGTATGCTAATGGCTATTTAGCTGCATCAGATGAAACTCATGAAGAGACATTAGAGGCAGATGACGATTGGACGATGGTTGATCAAACACAAAGTAGTTTTTCACAAGAAGATTCTGAAGAGTTGATTGCCTATGAGCCAGAATATGTCGAGGAAATTGAATATGGAGATGGCAATTGAAAAAAGTTGAACTCACTTAATGTATAATAATCCAAAAAGTTTCTTTTTTTTTAATAAATTGCACATTTATCAAAACTATAACAAAAAAGAATGTTTAAAAAGTATTTTTAAGGTATGTAGTAACTTAAATATTATCTTTTTATTATGTCACGATTCTTAATGAAAAAAATGGCTGATTTTACAATAATTGATACAATGATGGTTCGTGAGAAACTGCTGTTGTTTTTTTTTTCTTTAAAATGAAATTAAAAATACTTAATCTTGCTTATATCAGAAATATTCTGATAATTTTTCGTCCTTTTATAATTTATGTGTGTGTGTTTATGCTCCAAAAAATCTTTTTTTAACCCGCTGTTATTGTTGTTGTTTTCTTTTTAATAAATGACTTCATATACTGAAGCCTTTTTGTCACCAGATCCAGTAACAATATATTTATCATCAGCTGATATATCACAACTCAATACTGATGATGTTTCCTTTGACTAAAATAAAATTTTTTATTAAAATTCAAATTTCAAAAATTAATTTATTAAAAGTTTACCTGAAAGATACTCGCGCCATAAGGAGTTTTCCATGCATTCAATAGATTATCTTTACCAGTCGATACAAACCATTTGCCGCATGCAGCAAATTTAAGACTCAGAACACAACTTTCGTGTAAATGAAGTTGATACTTTTCAGACTTTTGTGCATGCAATACTTCGACATTTGAATTTTCCATGCCGACTGCAAGCCAATCACCTATAAATAAAAATATTTTCAATTAATTAACAAAATTATAAATTTTTATTAATGTCTTACCAGTTGGACAATAACCCAAAGAAAAGATTTGTGAAGAGAAATCATGCTGTTGCAGTTGTCTACCCTCACGAAGATCCCATGATCTTACAGTATTATCTAAACCACCAGTCCATAGTTTCGTACCATCAGAGCAGATGTCAATGCATGATGCACCATCAGTATGTCCTTGAAATCTATTTTTAAAAAATTTTATTTTAAAAACAATCGTTGAAAAAGATTTGATGATTAAACTTACTGTCGAACTAAAGTGTTACTTTGTAAATCCCATACTGCAATATTACCATCACTACAGCATGAAAAGCAGATCTTTGAATCAGGTGAGATAGCTAAAGCATAACATGCAGGTGCATTTGAAGTTAATTCTGCTTTAACACGTGGTGTTGGACTCGCAAGGTCCCAAATACTTAAATTAGACGCTTCACCACCAACAATAAGTGTACGTCCATCTGGCAGCAATTTTACTGATCGAATGTAATTATCTCGTTGCTAAAATAAATTAAAAAGTCAATTAATTGATGCATAAATTATTGAAAAATAATTTCGATGTGAATTACAGCACCATTCAACTCACCAAACAATCAAGTTGACTAACGGGATTCTTATTTGATGGCTGAGATATATCCCAGACTTTAACACATCCTTTACCACCAGTATAGACATATTTTGTTGGATTTGAAATTGTTACAGCACATACAACTTCACCATGATTTAAAGTATTGATTTGTCGTGCGCCTCGTGGAATTCCACTGCCAATTAAAGCATCAGGTGGAAACGGAACTGGTGTTAGTTGTCCTTCAGCATTTACATGAAAGGAATAAGCTCTGTAATAAAAATTTTAATTATTAAATGTTAGAGATTAGAAAATTTTTAACTTACGGTTTTCCAGTAATATTTGGACCAAGTGAAGGCGCTCGCATTTGTGAATCGAAACCCATTGGTATTCCGCGATAACTGGCAGGATGCCCAGGTGGAAGAACTGCAGCAAAAGCTGCTGCTGCTTGAAGATCATGTGGACTACCATTCATTGGATTCATGTAATTTGGTGGATAGGCTGATGGTGGTTTGGACACAATTGATTTTGGGATACCACCATTACCATTCATACCTGGTGTTAGTGGTTTATCTTCTAATTTAAGTTTCGAATTTGATGGAGTTGTTGAACCATTCGATGAGGAACCACGATCTGATGAATTAGATCTTGGTGAATTCGGTGCAAGATTTCGCTCATTCAAAT
The DNA here is from genome assembly GCA_014622435.1 of Polypedilum pembai. Lineage (NCBI taxonomy): Eukaryota > Metazoa > Arthropoda > Insecta > Diptera > Chironomidae > Polypedilum > Polypedilum pembai. The sequence goes on from JACWBX010001181.1 coordinate 11,940, forward strand.
GTTCTGCTTTCTTTATCAAAATACCATTCTCGCGCGGCGATATTGGAGTTCCATTATGTGGATGTGATTGAGATGAGGCAGTTACAGGGCTCGATAAGTTGATATCTTCAGAGCAAGCATCATCAACGACCAAATCTTGATCAGATTTTTCACCATCCGACTGATGACCAATTTCTTTCTCTTCTTTCTTTATTTTCTTAATTTCCTGAGTGGGGATTATATCTGAACGCGCTGGAGATATTGAATTCATCTGAAATTAAATTTTGAAATGTTAGTAAAAGTGTTATGCAAGAAATAATAGAAAATTTCAAATCTTAAATTAAAGTCTTAATTTTTAGCTCTTTTCATTTTTTATTTATTTATGACAATATATGGAGTCATAAAGTATAATGTGAAGCACAATTAAATCAATTAAATTCAATTCTTAAAAATTGTTTATTCAAAAGCTCAATTTTTAGGGGAATTCAAATTAATTTTTTGAAAAAAAAGAAATTCCCCTAAATTTAAATTTTAACGGTTAAATCGCAAATTGAACTTTTCTATTATTTCTTAGTTTTTAGTTTATAATTTATATGAACTTACACTTCGTACATGTAAATTATCTTCATTTGGTCCACCTCCTCCTTTATTTTCTTCTGATCGACTATGCATCATAAGTTCTTGATTTTTAAGCAAAGCTGCAGCTGCCGCTCCACCACCTGGAACCACTGGAACAGGCACATTGTTTAAAGAAGCTGAAGGATGAAGAGGAATGGGTAATGCCCCGCCTCCTGGTATCGGTTGAGCATGCATTTGTTGGAGTATTCTCGGTAAATCGCGTTGTTGCTAAATAAATTATTTAATAATGAGCAATTTAAATGTTAATTTAATTTGTGTGAATTTACGCGCACACTTACCCCTATCACAGCATTTAATTCTGACATTGTAATTTGCTTAGCTCGCTCAACTGCTGATAAGACTTGCTGCTGATGTTCTTGTGAAAGAAATGGCACCAATTGATTTATTAAAGCAGTTAATCTTTTTGAAATTTCCGTCTGAAAAATAGACATAAAAATTGAATATGATGAAGTTTTAACTTTTTTCTTTACTACTCACTTGTTTATGCATTTCTACATTTAGTCCATAAGACATCTCATAATACTGTAAAATAATTTTAATAATTATTAAATTCTAAAAATAATTGATAGAAAACAACATACAGTAGTCAAAATCTACTGTAGAAAGTAACCAAAAGGTAACAAAGTAGATTCTACTCACCATTACATAATGTCGTTGCATTTCTGTCTTCTCTTGAGCTAACTTTTCGCATTCTAATTTTAAATTATGATACTGTGATTGTATGAAATTAAACTCTTCTTTTATTCGTTCACAATTTTCTGTGACTGTAAATTTAAACGGCTGCGTTGAAGACTGAGGGCCCTAAAATAATTAAAATTTAGATAATTATCTGATAAAAAGGTTCATTTCTAAGAATTTTTACCTGATGCCTCGGAACTGAAGCTGCTGCGTTTGAGTACATTTTTTCCTTGCGTTTATCAAAGTTTAATGAACTGTTTTTTCTCTCGATTTTCTCTATTTTGCTATGCTTTCTTATAATTTCTAATAAATAATTTGTATTGTTAAAACATTTAACACTGTTTTCATATCAATCTTATCATTCAAATTCCTCTTTATATTCACTCATTTTCATTAGTTTTCACTGAATATTTCGAAATATCCTAAAAGAAAAGATCCATAAAAATCCAATTAGCTTTTATTTCAATTATTTCATTAATTTTATAAATCTTTCTTAATAAGAGTCAATTTATTTGCAAATTTAATGCGATATTGAGTCAAATAGGCAAGCGAATCGGCAAAAAAGTTGCTAAATATTACTCGTGTGCATTTTTGCCGTCGAAACAAATGAAAAATTTTCTATTTTTCACATTTGTCGTTATTTTAAACAATTTGACTCGTCAATCACTCGCGTATTACTTTTAATTCTGCTTAAATTATTGAACTAAACTGTTACCGCTTACCGAAACCAGATAAAAATTCTATAAATTCAATTTTAGCGTCCTAAACTTTTTATTTTTTATTTTATTGATGCATTTTTCGAACTCTTGCAACAATTTCGAATTTTTAAAATTCGTTATGACTTTTTAGACATTTTTATATTTCACTTAAAAATTTGCATTTAATTTTATGGAAAATACTTTTTGAGTTGTAAATTATTCTTTTAATTATTTCAAAAACTATGAAACACGAAGAAAATTAAAATAATTAGTTGAAAGTTTTTAAAATTTTTAGACGAATTACAAATTTTGATAGCTAACAATTCCCCTTATTTATTCTATGCATTAAATTATAATTTTTGTATGTTTGTTTGTACCTCTCACTATTTACTTTTAAAAATCTTATTTATTCACAATTATTTTATTGTTATAATTGTACGATGTATTTGACTAGAATGTTGATTTAATAATAATTCTTCAGTTTCCCTTTTCCTTATGAAACTTTTGCTTATTACCTGGATAAAGTTTTTAAAATTTTTACAAACATTAAAAATTTAAAACTTTTAACTATTTAAAAATTATTTCATTAAAACTTTCAAAATTTAAACAATTTTACAAGGAGAAAAAGTTTATGATAACAAAAACAAAGTCAACATTGAAATATAAAAATTTCTAGTGCTCGGCAAGACATTCAAACTTTTTCATTAAAAAAAAACAGAGAAAAAAGAAGAAACATACGCATACTTCTTCTTCTTATAAGCATGTTGCCGAACTCGAAAATTTTTTGTACAAATCTATCAAAATTCTTTTTGTTAATTTACTAAATTTCTTGTTTGTTAGATTTTTTTTCAATTTGACAGTTTCTTAGCAGATTTTTTTGACAAAATTGTTTCCTCTTGCAAATTTGATTTGAATTCTTTCTATAAATAAAAATTAAAAATAATTTTTAAACTAGAAGAAATTAACGAATATTTAAAATTTAAAAAACACGTTAAATTTAGAAATTTTTCATAAGTGAATAAAACGTGAAGGGAAAAAGTTCTAGTAATCTATTTATTATGATTTTAAAATCAATTAATCTTCACACCATAAAATACTATTGATAATGAAGTCAAAAAGTTAAACAAACATTTCGCATTTCAACAAACAACAACAAACCAAATTTAGTCAAAAGTTGTTGTTTCTTTTATACCATTTATCAATAGTAAATCTGCAGGGGGTCTCTAAACCAAAACAAATCCAAAAGTAAATTTAATAAGATTAATTTTTAATTAAGATGACAACAAACAGAAACAGAAAAGAGAACTTCATTGATATTCTGTTTAGACTCAGAACGAAAAAGAAAAAATGAAAATGAAAATTCATCGAGTACATTCAGTAGTTTGACGTGAACAAGTGCGAGAGAAAAACTGGATGTGACAAGTGTATTTTTTATGAGCTGAAGCAGTAGCAGAATACAATTAGTAACAAATTACTAAATAAGAGAAAAAATAAAGTTTCTCTTGACACACACGTCAATAGCAGCAGACACTTGAAATAATGAATAATTTTTCAGTTAATAAAAATATTTTTATTTGAAAAAGGCAAATTATTATTAAAATATAATTTCATTTGTTTCACTAGTGCAAATATTATAAAATAAAATTTAAAAATCCCCCTGTTGTGTGTGTTTCAACTAATTAATTCAGTCATGTTTTTGAATATCTAACAATGAATAATTTTTGTTCATTTTGCGAAACAAAAAGTGAGAGAAATAGTTTCATTAATATGATCTAACATATAAGAGCGTTGAAATAAATTAGATTAAGAAACGTAAGAGTTTAAAAAAGATTTAGTGCAGGAATTTATGACGAAATTGACTATCGTTCAATATGGCGTTGTTTTTTCAATTATTTATTGATCAAATTGACCCTCCAGATGCTCCTGCTTAATTGCATCCGCACTGGACCATTGTCCTCTTCTGTCATATACATTAAAAAAATTCTCCTAACTCACAATCAATTGAAAGAGAGAAAGAGAGAAAAATTTTTCCTGACTTGTCCTTGCCCCTTCTTCAATCAATTTCTTCTTTTATTCATTCATTTTTTTTGTTCAATAAATATTACTCGCAACAGAAAAAGAGAGCGAGGAGAGAGAAAAAACAACGCCGTATTCGTATTCATAACAACAACTGTCTTTTGATGAACATGGACAACAAAGTGTAAGGCGGATACGACAACGAAAAAAAAAAAGAAGTTTAAGAAAATTTTAAGCAAAAAGAAAAAAGTCTTGGAATAATGTGATAATGTGTTAACAGCTGTTCTATAATGTGTAAAGTGTGTAACTTATAGGTAACGCAAAAAAAAACAAATTAATGTTCAATCAGTTTGCAATTTCAAATCAGTGATATTTCTTCTCTCCTTGCACACACAGTGATTATTAAAAGGATGGTTCTTAAACAAAATAAATCGTATTGTCTGGCGATATTCATATTAACGTCCCACTTGAATCTCGCTTATTCTACACAACGAAAAGGTAAATAAAAGAGAAAAATCTTTTTATACAACAATCATTTGCATTTTTCTTGATCAAGTGCAAAACATTTGACCGTGAAATAAAAAAATTATTCCGGAAATTTCACAATAATTGTAACATGAAGGTTTTATTAACTCCCTTTAAAGTGCTAAAAATAGTCAAAAAAAATTCTTTCTTTCTTTCTCACTCACACTTAAAATGATAACAAATAAAAACAACAACAACAAATTTCTTTAGTGAAGATCCTTTTGAGATCTACAATAAAATATTTTAAGGGCGCAATCAACTGTCTTAGACATTAAAAAATTATTAAATTTATCATCAAGTTGTCAGTTGTTGTCAAATTTCAATTTCAACATTAATTTAGAATTCTAAAAGATGTAACATAAAAAATAAATTTTCATCTGACGACCTTCAGGCTCTTTCACTCATTCATTCGATATTAAAAAAATTCGCGGCAAAGCGACGACGATGACTCAAGAGATTGAAAATTTTTATATGAATCATCAGAAAGATTTTTCAAGAGTTTCTTGTACACAAATTGAAAAATTAATGATTCTTGGGTAAGACGTAAGAAGGGATTTAGATAACAAGAAATTTGCTGTAAACCATTTTAAGTAAATATTGAAGAATACAACACATGAATTCACATCTATTCATCCATTATTTCTTCTCTTCGTTTTATCCACGAAAAATAAAGAAGAAATTTTTATGTATTGAGCAGCAGTATGCTCTTGATGACACATCTCGGTTCTATTTTTAGGTGAAATTGGCTTACCGGGTGATCGATGGAGCTGTCTAAACGAAGGAGAGGAAGTCTCTCCTAAGACAAACATTGCTAATATGAAATGCTTTCGATGTATATGTCAGGTAAGAATTTTAAATCTTTGACATAAAAATGTAAACAAAACAAATTTCCAAGGTCTGAGATCTCTTTTGATTTTAAAATTTCTTAAATTAGCTTCTTTTGCCTGAAATATTAGTGTATCTACACTTCTTTAGTCATAAAGCTTTTGATTGTTAAGATTTATCCTTAAAATTCAAGATTTTAATAGAAATAAAAAAAGTAAACAAAAATAATCATAGCAAACATAAAGAATTTTCAGGCTTTGCAAATTCCCTAATATTCCGTAATTATATTTACTAAATATTAATGAGTCATTTAATAATCAAGTAAATACAAGTTAATTAAACTTTGAAACTTAATATTAAACTTCAAAATTATTATTGAAATTTAAAACAACGAAAATTACCAATTTTTCACAAACTAAATCTCAAAGTACATTCATTAAGTAATAAAATTACGTTCTAGTCTGAATAAGAAAATTTACTGAGAACCAGCTATAAATAAATTTCTCGCAGAATATTTATGAGGTCTCAAAATACATTGTCGTTTCTAATTTCATGCAAAAACAGAGTGAATTGCATGCAATTGACGAGACGAAGAAATTAAAATGTCAAAAATATAAATTATTCTTTATTATTTCCTTTATTGCTTGCAGAATGGATTTGTAGAATGTGAACGAGAGAGCTGTCCCGCTGTTGATGATTGTTATGCTGTGAAAAAAGTTGAGGGTGGTTGTTGTGACAAGTGTAAAGGTAAGAAATTGAATTTTCATTTATTCACAACTTGTTGCTTCTTTTTATTTTCTCTTTATCTCATTATAGAATGTGTGTATAAAGGCAATGTGTATCAAAGTGGTGATGAATGGAGTGATCCTGATGATCCATGTTCAACATTCAAATGTATAGCAGGAGTTGTGACTGAGAGTACTAAAAAGTGCTATGTTGGCTGTAATATACCGCTTCAGCCACTGCCAAATCAATGTTGTCCATCATGTCTCGGTTGTTATTTGAATGGACAAATTGTTCATGAAGATCGTCATGTCACACTTACTGAAGATCCTTGTGTAAAGTGTCAATGCAAAGGCAAAAGATTGACATGCATAAAACAAGCATGTCCTGTTCTTCAATGTCCAAAGAGTTTACAATATACACCAGAAGGAAAATGTTGTAAAAAGTGTAGGAAAACTATCACTTATACTCCTGCAAAAGGTAAACAATTTCAATGTTTTCTTGCATCATCGATGTTTCATATCAATGTTTTAATGTTTTTAAGGTGGTTGTCTTTTAAACGGTGATTACTTTCCTTCAATCAAGGACAAAAAGATCAGACCGGACGAATGTAGTGTTTGTACATGCTTCAATGAAACTGCACAATGTCAAAAAACCACCTGCCCTGTTCTCGATTGTCACCCTGATAATCAGATTTTAAGACCAGGCGAATGTTGTCCTGAATGTGATACAGCTTTAATTGAATACTCGACATCAACTTGCACCTATAAAGGCATAACTTATCAAGTAAATATTAACAATTATTATATCAATAAAATAATTAGTAATTATTTCTTTTTTAGAACAATGAATCATGGAAATTAGGCGCATGTCAATCATGTGAGTGCAAGAATGGTGACATTCGTTGTGTTCAACTTCAGTGCCAAAAAGTAAAATGCCGATCGAATGAAGTTCTACAAAGTATCGAAGGACAATGTTGTCCGAAGTGTATCGAAAAGCCGGTTGTATGTTCAGTGTTTGGTGATCCTCACTTTAAGACATTCGATGGAAAATTTTATAGTTTTCAAGGTGCATGCAAATATCAGTTGACAGCTGATTGTGTAACGCACACCTTTTCAATTCGCATAATCAATGATGGTCGCATAAAGAAACATTCTAGTTATATAAAGACAATTACATTGAAAATGGCAGATATTAAAATCAATTTAGGTCAACGATTACGTGTCAAAGTTAATGGCACAAGAATTGATAGTCTCCCATATAATATTGATAAAACAGTGAAAATATTCAAAACACTCAATGATGAATTAATTGTTGAAACGCACCTCGGAATTAAAATTATTTATGATGGTTATAATTTTTTGCAAGTTGAAGCTCCAGTCAGTTATAAAAATAAACTGTGTGGTTTGTGTGGAAATTACAATAATGTAGCTCGCGATGATTTAACAACGAGAAGTGGATTAATGATGCATGACAATGATGTTAAAAAATTTGCTGAAAGTTGGCGAGTTGGTGGAATGAAAGTAAGTTCAAAAAATATTTCATTTTGTTAGTTCAATTTTATAACGTAAAGTTCAAAATTTAAATATTTTGATCAATATTAAAATAAATTCTTTTCTAAATTAACACAGGCATGTTCAAGAAAACCTTATGAAGTTTCACATTATCCCCAACATTGCATAAATAGTAAGAAAAAAATTCTCGCCAAATGTTCAGAGCTCAAAAGTCATCACATTTTTGAAAATTGTAATACAAGAATAAATTCGGATAAATATTTTGATTTTTGCAAAATAGACATGTGTGACTGTTTGACACAGTCGTGCTATTGTGAAAGCTTTACTGCGTACGCAAAGGAGTGTGAGCGAAATGGCGTTCAGTTAATAAACTGGCGCAATGCCGCAAATTGTAGTCAAATTACTAGAGAAAATGCCATGAGGAAAAGAAAAGCACGAAAAGGAAGAACAAAGCATCAACATGAAAAGCTTAAACTTTCTCATTAACACCATTAAACTAGTTACAAAAAGATCTGAAAGAAATTTATAATTTATTTAAAAAAAATCAATCAACTCTTATATGTCATGGAATTTATGAAAGAAGAAAGAAAGAAAATTGAAAACACTATGAATATTTAGGAATACTCTTATTGTAAAAAAGACTATTTGGTTCATTTTGTTAAAAAAAAAATTTATTATATTATTATTGTGCTTCCCTTCAAAAAGAAAAATTGCTTAAAAAGTGAATTTCAATTTTATTTTAAACTTCATATAATGAAGCTATAAAAATCATCACACAAAACTTTAATTGCTGCTTTAATTCAATTTCAAATGTTTGCTTTCAATTTTACATTTGTCAGTCGATATTTCAGCATTAAATTTTAATTTAAATTGTTTTGTTACAATTGATAGTCAATCTCACGTGTATTTTTTATTATTTTATATATTTTTTGTAACAAATTGAGATTCTTTTACACGCTATAGCAACCTCTTATATATACATACTTTATTTTCATTGACACTGAAGCAACGACTGGCAGCTTAAGATTGGAAAAAAAAATTTTTTTTATTATTTCGCCTGGTGCCTTAGACATTTTGTGATATGTCAATAAACTTATAATTATTTAAATATATATAAATGAAAAGAAGAAAAATAAATTTGCAACGAGGCATCTTGGAAATAATTTTAAATAAATAAAAATAAATAGAGAAAGCCATATGAACAAAAATATCAAGAAATTATAGAATATTTCTTTTATTCATAAAAATTGTCAAACTTAATTAAACAAAAAGATACAGAAAGTACACGACCACAGATCGGAGTACTTAAGCGCATTTTTGTCACCACAGATCAGTGTTAATTAACAGAGATTCGTTTCGACATACAGAAAATTCCTTTACAATTTAATAGTTGAGGCAATTAGAAATTTCAAGGAACTGCTATGAGGTTTTTAAATTCATATAAAAGAAATTTTTGCCTATTCCTGTAACCAAAAAATAGGTTACCACTTTCCGTTTACTTGTCGTGGTATAACAAAGACATATAAACGGAAAGCGTAACATATTTTTAGTTTCTCGGGTATCCTAATGATCGCTTTTTTATTTAATTTAAACTGTTGCATCTAAAATAAGTCAAATTTTTCTTATTGCAATCAAATTTGCACTTAAAAGTTTCTTTAGTATTTTGTTTCTGTTATTAAAATGAAAATTCACTTTATGAAACCCGTCTTTTGTAATTTCTTTAAATAACGGTCAATCCGAATTCAAAATTTAAGAAAAATGCAAAAACGCGTCCACGAAAAAACTTAGTAAGCGAAGAACGATATATTTTGTTTACATTTTTCAATATGAAAATTTTAAATCGCAATTTTTCCACTAACAAAATCAGTGATAGCTTTCTGACTATATTTCATTACAATAACTTGATAATATAAATCAAACACAAAAAACTAGAAGACTTTAGCTATTGTAATTTTCGAAATCTCAGAGGCCAACCGGAAACCAGCCGATTAGCCAAAGTGAACTTATAAACTGCATTTTGTATAGATAAATGCAGAGCTTGAAGTCGACTTAAATATTATATGCTAACTCGACTAAATTTAGTCGACTTCATGCTCCAGATAAATGCACTAAAAATTGCCGAATTTATTCTTATACTTAACATTTGTGCAATAACAAAATAATACTTAGCACTGAAATATTCTATAATTTCTTACATTGAACAATAACAACAAGTATTCATTGATTAATTTGAATTTGCAATAAATACATACTCGTCTCTATTACTTAAAATAAATTATAAATTGGTACATAGATTGAAACAGAGAAAAATAAATAGTCACAGAGAGGAATTAATGAAGTAAAAGGACTTCCATGATAATTTATTCCATTCTTTAAAAGAAAATTTGAAAATGATTTTCCTTATTAATTTAACAAACAAAAAACGCACACACAGAAAGAAGAAAGAAAGAAAATCTATTGTATCGTTTTACTCTTGAATATTAGTATTATTAAATAATAAAAATTTACCGAAAATGCTTGACATTTATTTCATCAATTTGTCTTACTTTCTTTTTATTTTACAGCAATTAAAATTGTCGATAAATTGTGTAGAACTTTGAATCATTTTCATTTCCTGATTTCAAGCTGCCTACCTTTTTTCCTCATTCTAATTCTAAAACTTGAAGTTCATTTTATACAAAATCGTGCTTTCTTTATTGTATCATCTAGGTAGTTAGTTAATTAAATGAATTGAAAGACATACCATTGACACCATTTCGCGAATCATGCTAAAGAGAGAGAGAGAGAAGTTATACAATATGAATCGTGACCTAAATAATCAAATTCATACAGTGAGAGAAGAGAGAAAAAGAAAAACCTTTCTTTTCAAGTTGAACATTGTGACCTACATGTGGCATGCAACAAATTACAACCAATAACATTTCTTTCTCTCTCTTGGCCATGGTCTTGACTTTTGAATGTTACTGCTTACATATACTTTGTGTGTCATGCTGTTATTGTTGTTGCTTGTAAGGTGGTGTTGAATATTGAAAGTTTTTTCTTCTCACTCTACTTTTGAATCGAATTAGAAAGTTTCTCATGAGGTAAGAAGAAAAATTTCGCTCTCTGTTATCAATTGTAGAATATGAATGTCTCTAAATCTAGTGAATAACTCTAGATATTGAATTTGCTATTAGTTTAAGATTCAATCGAAATTGTTCCTGTTCACTTCTCATAAATAATATTCAAGTATTCTTGTCAGAAATAAATAAAATGTTCAACTTGATTTATTTAAAACCAATGAGCTAAAGCCTATGAAATTCTCACAACTATGTAAAAGTTTTCATTTAGCAGTCAATAAAGTCACAAGTTTTATTTTTTTTACTTGATTTATTTATAATAAAAATTTTAATTAAAGTAAACAAAAAAAAACGCATTTTAATACAAGAATATTCAAATATATAAATGACGGTTATTTTTGAATCCGAATAATTTCTCTTGATAAAGTTGATAAAAATCAAGACAGTTAAGTAAACTTCCTAATCTGTTATGCTTCACTTAATATAATCAAGTAAGTTGATTAAGAAAAAATTGTAAAATTATTGAAAATTTTAACTCTTATTAAAAATCTAGGTCAATTTCATCTACTAAAGAAAAATATACAAACCCTAGAAAGCATAAATTTATTCCATAAATCTCTTGTACATGATTGTCCCAGTTTTCACCATTAAAAAGGTGTAAATACAGTAATTTTAAAATTGTTCGATTATGAACTACTCTCGTTGATCGATTGATCATTAATGAGTGAAAATATTCCAATAGTTTGAAATTTAAATTAAACTTTTTATATTATTCTGATGAGAGTTGTAAATAGGGTTTCTGATTGCTGTTAACAGCAACAGCAAAAACAGCTGTTTTTTTGGCCAAAATCGAAAACAGCAAACAGCTGTTTTTTTGTGCTGTTTTTTGCTGTTTTTATGTTTGTTTTATTTTTTTGAAAATTTCATTTAAATGAAAAATTTGAATTATTTTCATCAAATTGACAAAAACTTATCGAGTGAATTACATGAATTTGATTTTATTTTTGAACAAAAAAAAATTACGTAATGAAATTAAAAATTTCAAAATTTATGACTGTTCATTTTTTGTATGTGACTGGTT
>JACWBX010001181.1:23696-64443 GCA_014622435.1 Polypedilum pembai
TGAAAACAGCAAAAAACAGCATTATGAACTAGCTGTTTTTCAAAAATCTAAAACAGCAAACAGCTGTTTTTTAAAAACGCTGTTTTTCAGAAACCCTAGTTGTAAATGTAGAATTCAGAGTCCGAAATCGTTTTACAAATAACTAAAAATCAATCAATTTTTAGTTGAAAATTTTAACCGATTAAAATTTAGTTGAATTTAGTTAGTTGCAAATAAATTTTCAAACGGTTTAGGACTCTGTTAGAATCTTTACTTTATAGCTTTTAGCTACTGCAGCCAAATAGTTACTCTAGATTTTGGCTATTAACTAGGACCAGTAAAATAACAACTCTAATTCTGATGAATTTCAGACCTGTCGATTAAAGATTCTTTCCAGAAATTAATCAACATTAGGCACAAAATAAATTCACTTTGTTTAATTCCATGGAATTATCTAAGGGGAAACAATTTTTGATAGCGAAAAACACAGTAACCATTGAAATTCAAAAATTTTCTATAAAACTAACAAAAATTGTTAATTTGTTAGAATTTTCGTTTATTTGATAGGTTTTTATGCTATTTTGTTAAAATTATTTCCCCTTGAAATCATCAATATTTCAGCCTAACTTGAAACTGTGGTTAGAAGTGGTTCACTTGTTATATTCATTAACTAGTAGATCAATGTGAAAGTACAGTAAGTAGGAAATTTCAATCACAACGTTATTTATTGATCGCACAAAAATATTGAGAATTTTCGCTTACATCAACATGCGTTGAGTGACTCTCGAAAAAAAAAAAAGATGTCATAAGAGAAATTTTGCAGTTGTTTTTCGGACATTCGTGAATATTCGCCTCAATTATTGTCCTCATCTTTAATTTCATCACGTGTACATTTAAAAAAAAAAAAAAAAACAAAATTTCACTTTGTTGAATTCCGTAGAGTCATCAATATTTCAGCAAGACTAAAAATAAAAGAAAAATTAAATGATTTTAGCGCATTTTTTTAAATTTTCAAATTTAACGGTTTTTTAGAATTTGAAAAATTTTGTTATTTAATTTCAAATTTTCCGTTACAAAAATTATTACAGTGAAAATCAAAAGACTTGACAATATTCCTTTAACAAAATGATTTAATTCAACAAAAATTTGCTAAAAACTCTCTCTCTATCTCTTTCTTTGACTTATAATCATGCAAGTGCTACTTTTATGAATAAATTGATGCCATAGTAAACAAAACGTGTTCATCTGTTTTTAAATGATAATAAGAAAATATTTTCAGTGATAATTAGCACACAAAAAGTCGAGTGTGAGAGCAAAATATTGTCATGACATTGATTTTGTCAGTAATAATGCATAAACAGTCAATAGAATGATTCATTATATAATTTTTCAATGAATAAAGAGAAACACAAGTTAACGGTATTTTTTCATTTTCAGTATAAGCTAGCGCACGACTATAACTAAAAAACTCGTTACAGTGAAAGTCATTTAGCACAAAAAAAAGAGTGCTTTTGTGGAAAATGTAGGTAATCTCTATGATGAATATAATGCGACCCTCGCTAACATGCCTACTACTATAAAATTGTAGCCAAAAAGTGTGTCAAATGCACATAATTTCTCTCTCTCTGTCTTACATTTCATTCGCATCTTTTTTGGAAAATTTCATCATTTACAATTTTTTACTCTACATAGAAGATAAATCGAGAAGAAATTGATGTTATGTCGAGCAATCAAATTTTGTTACAATGCGTGACCTATAATCTATAACAAGTAAGAGTGGGTTTATGTCACGTTGATAAAATCACATTGAAAGTTAATAAAACGTGGTGCAAACGATTTCATGAAGTTCATGGTGGATGGAAAATTTATCTCGATTGACGAAAGACTGAAGGAAGGAAAATTTTAATCACGTTTGATTATACATGTGAAATTTTAAACTTAAAGCATCATGTTCAAGTTCATAAATGCAATTGATAGTTTCTTTCATAACAAATAGAATATTTTTTCATTTTAAAGATTTTGTAATATTTTCAGAATATTTCATAATAAAAATTTCACATCACAAGCAATCATCTTAAATGATTATAAAAAAAAACATTTTTAGGTCGTTTAATTGATGAATCATTCAAATCTAAATGTTTCAAGCTCTAATTAATCTTATCAATTCAACCAAAAATACAAATAAACTTCCTTTGGCCATGAACATGCAGCCATATGATACAAATGTTTTTGGATTCATTTATGCTTATTTGCATTTGTACACATGTGCAATAAAATCACATGTCTGAGGATTTTGACATTTCTCTCGCTCAGGAATGATTGCACGAGTTGCAAAAAGTTGTTGTTTGTTAAACTTAATAATCAATTTTTTGATGAAAATGCAATTCATTTCCATTATTGTATAACTTTTGACTAATTACATTATATAAAAGCCCCGTGTTTGCGGTTATTGACGCATTTGTTGTTTTTATAGATTTATTTACAATGTAAATTGAATAAATATAGAATAGAAAACAGTTAAAACTTTCAAAATTTTGTTCATAGATCTTTTTCTGACTCTATAGTTTTTAGGTTAGAAATTTCATTTTATTTATTACCTTGTACTTCACTATGAAGTGTAGGGCACTTAAAAATTTCTTAAATCTAATACGATTATTAGCTAAACCTGCCAACTCAGACATTCTGATGCCCTGCTGAGCTGTTTCCTTCTGAACCGACGACTACCAAATGGTATTCGGTCGTCCTTGTTTCCAGCTCCCTAGCAGTTTTCAATTCATCGCTTGTTTCGTCTAGAGCTTTTTCTTAGCGTGTAGCCAATTCAACTTGACTTTCTTCTGTCGATTTTCATCGCTATGAAGTACTGTTCTGTCTTAGCATGTAGGTCGATACTGCTGATAATCTTTGGGTAATAAATATCGTACATTTTCTTCAGGCATTTGTTAATGAAGGTCTGGAACTTTTGGCTGAAGACTGAGTAACTTTCCAGGTTTCGCATCTGTATAGCAGTATCGACTTGACATCGCTGTTGAATAATCTCATCTTCAACTTGAGTGTGAACTAAAGAAACAAATTTATGGGAATTCTTTAGAGATCAATCCAAAAAAGTCAGTGAACAGTTAGAATTTTTGTTAAACTAAAAAAACTCTCATCGATAATAAAAATTCGCCTTCTTGATGACATCAGTTACCGTTATTCCCTCAATCTTTCATACTAAACTATGTTCTACTCATTAAAACAATCCTTCGCGAATTAACAGTTCTTTCTTGTATAAATATATGAAGACAACCCACAAGAAAGCTAAAATAGACACAAATACAGCTCATCAACACACAATAGTGATTTTTACACGTGAACCTAACACGTGACATTGAAATCTCTCATATTTTTTTTCATTTTATTTGTAACTGATATCTTCATGAACAGCCAACAACAGTCATCAAAATTTTTTCATTTCATATGTTCTGATTAAAATCATAACTTTAGAATGTTTTGTTTGATGCAGACGAAAAAAAATTCTCCTTCCTGTGTCTGAATAAATCTTTCTTTCTCTTTTTATTTAAATAAGAAGGAAGAAGTGAGAAATATCGAGCATGCCAAATGACTGATTCTAAATATATTTGTACATGTGTTTTCTACTATTGCTTGCATTCAAATGACATCATCATCTTGCAACAAAGTAATTTCTAATAATTGCACTACAAAATCTCATCAAATTAGTCGAGTCGAGTCATCGATTATAACAACAACGCAAAAAATAGCGATATAAAAAAAAAAGTTTCACTAACACAATGATAAACAAACGACCGAATGAGAAACCAACAACAGAAGCATCGTAGAGTTCATGGTCAAATTGAAAGAGTTCATCATACATCCGAAGAGAACGCGCGAGACTAAAAAAATTGTCGGTCGATTGCATAATCTTTCTCTCTCACTTACTCGGATTTTTTTTTCATTAGTTCTATTCTATGTTCGTTCCTTTCTTCTTTTTCTTCTTTCTCTTTGTTGCTTGCTGTCTGGTTTCATTTTAAACTCCTTTAATTTCTCACATTACGAATACAAAAGAGAATTTTCCTCTTCATCTTGAGACTTTATTTATTTAAAAACCCTTGATATTATTTTTTGGGAAGTTGATGACTGTTTAGTCTACATGGAGTTGATCTGTGATGTTTATTTCAGTTTTGCCGATTCTCTTATTTATGAAATGAGTTATATTCATGGTTCTTTGTTCAAGGTGATTTTCAAGGCCAAAAAATTCATTCTCTTTTTCTTCTCCTCTCTTTACTTTTTTTTGATAAATATATGCACATACACTCTTGCACAATAGTATTAATTTATTCAACTCTGTAAGAAAGTATATATGCTTTATTCTTTTGTATATTAGAATCAAGGTATAATTACTCTTGCAAATATTCTTATCTTTCGAAAGAAATCAGATGACAATTTGAAATTTCCATTACAATGAAAGATTCTTTGGCTTAGTGTAACATCTACTTAATGTTATTTGTCTAAACTGTTGCCTGTTATTTGATTTAAGTTGAAATTTAAAAGAAAATCTTTGATTTTGAAAAGAACTTAAATTTTTACTATATGAAAGATTGTTTAATTTGAGAAATGTATTTGATACTTGATCCATTTAGTAATACCATTAAATAATATTAATTTGTAACTGAATTTGAAATTTTTTGATGAATTTACAGAATTGAAAGAAAAATGAAAAGAAATTTCAAAAGTATCAAATAAACTGCGTTTTCGATACAAAAATGTGCTAAAAATTTTAAACTATAAAAAGCCGTTATTTTTAATATAATAAAAATTAAAATTTTAAAGTAATCAAAGTGATTGAACCTTGTTTAGAACATTTTCCTCTCTCTGACTATAATGTGTTCCTTGCATATTCTGTGTTCATCTGTGTATGTGCTATTTGATCTAAGGAGAATAAACTCTATAACGAGAGGAGTGCGAGCGAGAGAGAGAAAAAAGTTTTTATTTAGACCGTCTAGACTGGAGTGTGTGGCTCTGGCAGTGCTATATGCTGACAAAGAAATAAGAAAATCAACAGCAAAAACTATAGAATTCTTCTTTTTGACAATTTTCTCGCTTTCACTCGTTCTTTCGTCGCTTTTCCCCGTTTTTAAGAAATTAAAATTAGCGCATGTTCAGAATTCTTTTTTGTAGGGTTAAAGAACGCTTCGTTAGAAGAGAGAGAGAGAGAAAACTCTTTTTTTTATATGTCTACTGATGGATTGAATACACAAAAAGTTCATTTTTATTTATTGGCCAAACGTAAAGTGAACGAAGTAAGATTAATGGTTTATACATGTCTGCACACACAATGTTCTAGTTGTTAGTGCCAATGCCCTAAAATAATTGGAAATAACCTCGTTTTTTTTGTCTGTCTGGGTAGCAGCTATGACGCTTATTCTGTAAGTTCCTTAAACTCTCACACTCGCGCTTTTCCATGGAAAAAATTTATTTGTCTAATTATTTTGTAACAATTTATAATGTCTGCAAAAAAATTATCTACATGCGTTCGCTCACATGTGAATAGTTAGTGAGACTAATGTACACAGTAATTCATGACATAATCAAATGTAAATGCTAGTCAACAAATTATAAATGATAAGGCATTCTCTTCTACGTTATGAAATAAATAATAAGTGAACAATTTAATTTCATGCTTTTTGGTAGTTAAAAAAATATTTATTTGGCCAAAAAAAAGAGAGAAAACAGCGAAGTGTGTGTAATTTTATTATTATCATGATGTTTTTCAAAAACAAAGTTCAAAAACCTCAACAAGCGAAAAAAAGGAGAGAAAGAATGAATATTGTATGAAGATAAAATGATTCTCAATTCGGAAACGTCATTGAAGTTTGTCAGTTGAAAGCAGTTGACCCTGTCAAGAATAATTCACACTCACTCAATTGGAATGTAAAGAATGAAAGAAAAACATTTGAACTTGAATATTTTTAGCTACTTGATTCAAGATGAATGAGCTTATGAAATCTATTTTGTTTTGCTTAATGTTATGAAATATTGAAAAATATTTACATACTATATAAGCTTTTATTATCTCGATTAAACAACTTTATTTTTATCAAGTTACACTTATTATAAATCATTTTATTTAGAAAAATCTGTGAAATTCTATTTAAGGAAAATTTGTTTACAATATTTTCAAGACGAAAACAATTTTGACGAGATTTTTAAAAATTTCGTTAAGTTTTCGTTAATTTTGTTGACTTTTCGTCAATGTTTATAAACAAAATTTCTATAAATAAATTTTCTTAAAATTTGTATTCAAACAAGTTTCTTAGCTTTTAAACTACTATGTTTGTTTTAATATGACACTAAAGAATTGTTCTGAATACATTATAAGAGCCAAGAAGCTGAAATTGTAGAGAAAATCTGAATTTCTTTCGTTATTTTTGGCTATTTTTCTTCATTTTTGCTAGTTTCGTTAAATTTTCTAGATAGAATTAGAGCTCGTGTACTTCTTCTTCTTCTTAAACGCATACTTTTTAACCCCTAAACCAAGGGGATACCTGAAAATTATTTTTGAAAAAAATAACTCTTTAATCTTTATTTATCTCTTCCGTCTTCCCTCGAATAAAAAACCCTTCCTTTTTTGAAAAAACGTTTATTTTTCCATACAAAAAGTAAACAAAGCTGAACGAATTTTTTTAGAGCTTGAGGAGCCGGTTCTTTTATTCGAGAGAAGATGGAATTTATCTCCAAATATTTCTGATTATTTGCAATTGTCTCTCAAAACTCTGATTATCTCTGAAATCTCTTAATTTCCAAACTTTGCCCTAAACAGAATTAATTTGATGCTATAAATTCTTCTTTAATTATTTTATATATAAAAAAGTAATAAAAATCAATTTTTTTAATCTTCTTTAATTAATTTTATTCAGTAAAATATTTCAACCCAGTCGTCATCGTTCATTCCATTTAATAGCTTACTAACACAACCTTTTAAATTCTCACAATTGATGCGACTATTGACCAGTTCTTTTATCATATAAAATTAGCAACACAAAAAAGATTCTTAGCCATTCTTGTTGCTCGTGGTCTAAAATAAAAAAATTCAATGTCCATGAACGTTCCGTGAGAGAGATCATTTAACTTTCATCAATTTACGCGCGAAAAATTTTTTTTATTTTTTGCTTCGTGCTCTTTTCGTTATACAAGTTTGTAGTATTGGCTAATGTCAATCACCTCTCAAAATAAAAAAAAATGAAGCAAATCATAAATACGACGCAGTAAATATTTTTGGCCATTTTTATTATTGTTGAAGGGGCTGAAAGGAATAGAGAGAGAAGAAAAAAACTGCCGAAGTTTATTCTTAAGCTAAGTCTGAGCTCGAGGTTAAATGAATGTTGTAATAGTCTGTTACTCGAAAGGATTTTGTTGTGATGGCAATGATCACATAAAATGAGATAATTCGAAATGAATAAAAAAGATTTTTGCATTACCATAGCGGTTGGTTTATTAACTTCAAAGTTGACGTCAGTTTTAACTGCCTCACTGAATTCTTCTTTTGTTCATCAAAAGCACAAGTGAATAAAGAATTGACGGTTGATTTCTTGCTATTGCGTAATACATAAAAAATTTCCCCAAACGATTTTTTGGTTGACGTAATTGAATTACGAAAAATTATTTAGAGCGACATTTGAGTGTTATCAAATTAAATTACCCAGAAAAAAGCCTTCTAAGTAACAATAATGATTTAAACTTTTAAGTACTTCCTAGTTTTCAGCCTAATTTGATAATAAAAAAGGTTAATAATCGCGAATTACTTTTTTTTTTGTGCTATTTTAAGAAATTTATCAATCTCTTTTTCTTTTTCGTATGTTTATCATTAGTAAATAGAATGAGCGAGTATAAAGTGGATAACAAGCTGAGAAAAGGAATGATGTGAGAGTGAGAGAGAGAAAAGGCGAAAGATTACTGTGTAGTAATAATAAAAAAAGGCACATGTATAGATAGCAATTATTTATTAACAAAGAGAGTGCGATGAACATTGGGTCACCTTGAAAAATATAATAACCAAGTTAACGATGAAAAAGTTTAAAAAATTATATTGATAATGTTCTATAAAGGGGTATTTTTTTGCTGGTTAAGTGTTGTAGCAGTTATGAAATCATTTTTTGCCGTTGTGAAGGAAGACGCTGACATATTCGTTTTTTTGACTGTCTACAACCTCTTGTTCTTACTCTAACTCGTTCATTGTATTTGTACGCTTCTTTTTATTGTCTAACCTTACTCATTGGTGTCACATGAGTTCATTCTTACTAGAAAAATGAAAGATAAGTCGAATATTTAGAAATTTTTGATTTCTAATTTAAATTATGAAGTAATTAGGAAAGGAATTGTTTTTTTGTTATTGAAAAAGTTGTTTACTTTTTTATTTCTTCAGTTTCTTATCTAAATGAAATAACAAACAACAAGTTAAAGTCCTTTTAAATAAGAAGATTGTTAAGTATTTGCAAAAAAAGCTATCTAAATGTAAAAACAAAGGAAAATTTTGAACTTTTTCCTAAGGCTTGAAAATACTTTTTGAATTTTGTTGATGTCAATTGAATTTTCTTAAATTAGCTTCTTTAGACTGAAGTATCAGTGTATCTACAATTCTTTAGTTATAAAGATTAAGAATTAGCTTTTTATTGTTAAGCTTTATCCTTAGAATTCGAGATTTTAACCAAAATTGAAAATGTAAACAAACACAAAAATAATCGTAGTAAACATAAAGAGTTTTCAGTCCTTGAAGCTTTTCTATTTAATCATCAAATAGAATATTTTATTATATGAAATGATTAAATCATTCCATTTATTATTTCTTGATGTTTACAATCATTCATTGTTTACCTAGATTAATAGCAATCACTCCAAATGATAAAAATAATAATAATAAACTTTTGTTTTTGTTTATCGAAATTTGAAAGTCATTTTTGGGTCTTTTAAAAAAGTCCAAAGTCTACTACCATTGCAATGAACTTTTTCTTTTATCAAAGATTACAACAAGGTAGACGACAATGGTTATAACAAATTACATCGAGAAGCTTCTAATAAAACTCTCTCATTCATATGGTCTTGCTTTTTCGGTTAAAACAAAACAATAACAAGAAAAAGAGAGTAACTAACGTATATAAAGTAAAAATTTGCACACACATTTTTGTATGAGAGTGAGAAAGAGAGATAAAAAACTGCCACTGCCATCGACGAAGGTTACTTCGGTTAAAACACTTATTTTTATCATATATTACACACATATTTTTTCGTTTGTTCGTTCATGCTCGTAAAAGAGGTCATTGGCTCTTCGTCATTCTGACTGAGCGCTTGCTATGAATACTATTACCAAAAAAATAAAGCACAAAATTTTGTGTCTTTGTGAATTTTTTTATTCTCTCTCT
This sequence comes from Polypedilum pembai, assembly GCA_014622435.1. Lineage (NCBI taxonomy): Eukaryota > Metazoa > Arthropoda > Insecta > Diptera > Chironomidae > Polypedilum > Polypedilum pembai. Next base: position 33,089 of record JACWBX010001181.1, read on the forward strand.
GTTACTCGCTTTTAGATAGTTCTTGATATAAATTTTATATTGTATAATACCTTTTGCCTTTTCTCTTTCTTCAATACATTTAAGAATTGTTTTACATTTTATATGACAAAATGCAATGACTAAATGAGTTAATTTATATCATATAAAAATCCTTTGTTGTCTTCTGTCCTAAATAATAATCATTTCTGTCTCTTTCAATGTTTGATAACTTTGATTTTAATTTAATAGTTTGCTATGATAAATTATTTTTTTTTGAAATTCAAAAATAACCGTCATTTATAAATTTGAATATTTTTGTAGTAAGCTGTGTGTTTTTCAACTTTTGTTTACTTTAAGTTAAAACTTTTTATTGTGAAAAACAACTAAATTGAACATTTTATTTATTTCTGATGAAAATACCTGCGTATTATTTATGAAAAGTGAACAAAATTTTAAACAAAACGTGAAACAGGAAGAAAAACAAAAATGTTTTCAAACCTTGGTTATCAAACAATTAATTAATCAAAGTGCAATGTTTTTTATCGTCTGCAGACGATTTCTACATGCAATCGTAATTTAAGTAATAATTGACACTATTTAGAAGTAAAAGAGTAAAAACTTTCGTTTATATTTTAGTAATTTTAGATGCTGCTGTTGCTGCAATAAGCGTGTATGAGGAGGAGAAAAAAAGAAAGTAGTAATATAGTTCGTTACATAGCCAGAATGTAGCACACTATCTCTCACTTATTATTACGATGTATTGTTACTTGGCTTGCTTTCATCATCATAAGATATTATCCATAGCCGAGTAACAGAGAGGAAAAAAAAAAGAAATTCCGAAAATTATAATCGTGTGTTCTACTTTCCTTCATTTTAATGAAAGCAAACGAGCTTTTTTCTCTCTCTAAATGCGACTCAATATGTGTTTTTCTCACTCACTCATTTAATAATTTATTCAATCCTTTTTAGCTGTTGCTCTATTCTGTCGTTTATTTACTCATTGCAATAGGTCACTTATAGTGCATGCAATCGTTAAAACGTTATGGAATATTATCGAGTAAAGAAAAAAGAAAGTTTTAAATTGTGCTTTAGGCAAAAGTAGAAAATGAGAGCATCTAGCAGTTGAGAGAAGGTAAAGTAAGCCAAAATAAAGAAAAATATTATACAAAAAAAGTCAGTGTTTTAAGGTCTCACGGACTTACATACTTTTTTTTTCTCTTACTCGTATCGAAAATGTATGACATCATCTGTAATAAAAAGATTTTCATCTGCTACTTTTACTCTTGTACTATATTTCGAATAAAAATAATTTCTTTTTAATTTATCGAGGCAAATAAGATCTTAATTTTTATTATTATCTAATGTTTACTACGACTCAACAAAATAGAATGTCGACTAGGTCATAGTAAATATGGAATGAAAATAGGAAAATAGAGAATTATTTTTATCTTGTTTTTTCCGTTATATTTTGAATTTTGTTTTTCGGCAAAAACATTATTCTTGTTGATTACTTGCATTGAACATAAACAAAGTGATCCAAAATTTATTCACTTATGAAATTTTTTGTCTACATTTCAAATTCTAATGAAACATCTACCAATCGATAGAGCATGATTCAAAGCACAGTCTGGCGAAATCCGGAATTATCTAATTGCGTAATTATCACAGAATATCAATTCAAAATTGGAAATTTTTTGTTTACTTTTTCGTAACAAATTTTTAAATCAACTTTTCATTACTTTATACTGAATGAAATACAACATAATTGTTATTAAAAGATAGTACTTTTAATTTCTTAATTAGTCATTTAAAAGAATTCAAGTTATTTACAATAAAATTCTCTAAAATTACTGGGAAATCCAAAAAAAAATAAACAAAACAATATTTTTTCGTCTATTTTTGTGTTAATTGATAAGATTGTCCTTGATAATGAAATTTAAACACTCTTTAAATGTCGCGAAGTGTTTGTTGTTTGTTTTTCTTCCTTTGTCTCGCATCATTGAAAAGTATAAATTATACAACTGTGAAAATAGACGCAATAATTTTTGTATGAAAGAAAAGTGGGTCATATTGATAACAAATTTGTGCTTTTTTCCTTCATGATTAGCAACTTTGAAGAGAATATACAGTTGCACACAAATATATGTGAATATTTTGACAAATAAATTTACATTCATTTAATAATTCTAACGGTTAGCGATGATGATGAAGCATCAATTACAGCAGCAGCCGTTTTTTGTGAAAAGAAGAAATATGAAATTTGATTTCGTCACATTACTGAGAAAAGAATTAAATTCGTCGCAAAAATTAATAATAAAAATAAAGTGTAGCCTGGTGTAGCTTGAATGTTATTCAATTCTACGCATACAATTTCAACGTTGATGATGATCTTATCTCTTAAGAAGATGATACGCACATAAATTTTGACTTTTTTTTGCGATTTAGACACACCTACTCACACAATCTCAGCAAGATTCTTGACCTCGTCTTTTTTTATGATTTCATAAATAAACGAAAATAAATTATTTTCAAGGGATTAAAACTTTTGATAACGAAAACAAAGTAATCATTGAAAATAATAAAAATTATTTTGTTAATTTGTTAGATTATTTCAATCAAAGGATGAAAAATGTCATAAAAATAATTATTATATTCCCTTGAAAGTCATTTGAAGTAAAAGCGTGAGCAAGGAAATGACGCAATACAAAACGCAACGTGTTTGAATAAATTTTTTATGTTATCTTATCGGATCAATTTGAGAACGGAATGAGGAGAGATTGAAATCACGAGGCAGGACCGAATGGGCAATTAGTTGATTACACAAGAGTCCCCGGTTTTGCGTAATCATTTTACTTATGAATAAAATTATTATCAATGAATTTTTTTTTTTGCTTTAGGCACGCGGAAAACATTATTCAGCTGTCGACAATCTAGAATAATTTTCACGTGTATTCGTCATTTGTCACATGGATTACATTTGGATACATACGTAAGTATTTTTTTTTCTTTTCTTTTCTCTATCTGTTACTGCACACGATTACATATATCGTATGATACAATATTTAGTTTATTGCAAAATTCTTATTTAAATTCTAAATTCTAAATAAATTTCATACATGTGTTTCATTGAGCTTCGCGCGGATATTTTTTCTTTCTTTCATTGAACCTGATTTTTGTTATTAAATTTTTTGCGCCGTTTCGTGTCGAGAGAGAGTGTGTGTTTGTGTGTATATTACCACAGTCTGGTTCTTCTTATTCTTTTTCTCTCTCTCTCTTTCTTTCTATCCATTCATAAGCTCGTGTTTCTTTAAAGCTCTTCTCTCTCTTCATACGAGAGCGAATGCAACGTAATAGCTACGAATACAAATACAACGACACGAACATTCTCAACCGAGGAGAGAAAAATTGAACAACAGAAAATGAAAATAAAACTTTTTTTTTTACCACATTATTATTTTGCACACTGAAGTGATAGCACGTACTTCTACGAGACGGGAAAAAATAATATTTTGTCTGTTATAGAGAAAAGAGTAAACAGTTTTTTTAAAACAAAAAATATAAATAAAAATTACGTTCGATGACGAAACAGTTAAGAATTTGAACAAAAAGTGACTAATGATAAAATACTGAGAAAAATAAAAAGAAATAAAGTGAAACAATTATAAAAATAAGCCGAATTCATTCATACAAGTGAAAAGAAGAAAGTGGAAAAGATTTTCGTGGATTTTTGTTTATATTACTCAGCATATTTGAACAAGCGAGGAAGAGAAAAACAAAAACAAGAGATAAAAAAATAAGTTATTTCACAACTAAAACAAAATTGTCACGTAAAAAAAAAGTCGTTAAAGACGCAAATATTATCCGGATTACATTCACAAGTGAATATTTTTGTTCAATATAAGGAGCATAACACAATGTAAGTACAAAATTCGTTAGTAAACAATTTTTATTTTAAAAATAGGAGAAAATAACAGACAAGGTCGTTAGAGTCATAAATTTAAAGAAAAATAAAATCATTACACAGCTGACACGATTTACATTGTAAATTCCAAACATTGATAGAGGAGAAAAGCGTGACCTCGAAAAATGTGTCGCTATTTCACTTTGACAGCTTTAAAAAATGCACTCTCATTAACTGTAAAAAATTTCCAAACGTGCAACGGCAATATAATATTGAATAGTTAGTCAGGCGCAGCACGAAAAAAAAAATTGTAAACAAAACAAAGCGGGTGTAAGGCGCGAGAAAAAAAAAACTTTGAGCTTTGAAAAAGTTATGCACGATTAGTTGTGTGACAGAGACCTTTAAAATCATTTTCAATTTCCTATATTTCACTCTCTCTCGTTGCTTACAATTTAAATACACTTTGCACTTCCTTATGTGTAATTTTCAATGATAATCATGGAAATTGTGTAATAAAATTATTAGAAAATATCTCCATGATTAAAATGTTATGCATAAACTTCTTTCTCCTTCATCGCGCGTCCATGGATGAGTCCTTTGCACTTTTAATGTGTATATACAACACACAAGCATGAACATGTCTTTGACTTTAGCAATTGAATGGAAACACACAGAAGAGAGAAAAAACAGAGCAGCAACAAGAAAAATGGCGAGAAGTGAGAGAATAACGAAGAAAAATAAAGAACTTTTTTTATATATTCGAAGCAAGTCCTTGAATTCGTTCAATGTTCTTTGACTTCGACTCTTTTTAAAACGTCGCGACTTGAAGATATTTTTATTTTTCTATCATTCGCTCATAGAATGAAGATTGTGCTTTTTTTTTGCGAATCATTTCTTCGGCGACTGTATACGAAGAAGTATAAGAAGAAAAAGAAACACATGGTGGTGAAGAATCTTTAATTCTCACCCGCCATACGAACAAAAATATGTGAGAGAAGAAAAGAAGAAATCTTCGATTCGTCATAAGAAAGACTTTTTTTTTACTTGTTCATATGGAGAATATTGTATGTAGGTCAGAAATTTTTTTTGATTAAACAGCGTTTGTGAAATGTACACAATTTTATATATATATATTGGGGGTCAATGATTCTCACTTCTGTGAGGCTTTTTCTCAACATATTTGTGTTAATTCATTTTTTCCGCTAAAAAATTTTCAAATTTTTGAAAAAAACCGTTACAAAAAAAGTTGTCAATTGACATAATTTGTTGACTTGATAAATGATTGTGTAAGTAAAACTATGGAAATTCTTATTCTATATTGTTATTACTCAATATCATTTTCGTCCACGTGAACGAAAAAAAAAAATTAAGGCTAGAATACAAGTCACGAATTATTAATAAACTCCACGAGCGAGAAATTAAAATGAAAAATTCATTTAAGCGTGTACGATTGAATGAGAGAAAGAAAGTCATGAGAAAAAGTTGCAATAGATGTTTTTTTTATAGACTCTCTATATAGTTATTTAGTTCAGATTATGATTATGATCGAGTTGTTACAGAATTTAAATACAAATAAAATTACTAACACATGAAAATGAACTAAGTAGTGAAGTGAGAGACATTGAATCGAGGTCACGGGTAAAAGGTATATATGAGCACAAGAGAGAGAAATATTTCGTCAGTAGAGCAATCATGAAAAGAAAGCATAAAGACCTAGAAACACAGATAAATTTATCCAATCAAATAAAAACTTGAATTAAGTGGCAAAACGAATAGAAGGTAAGAAAAAGAAAGAAAAAAAAAGAAAACCGGCCATCAGTGAAGAAAGAAAGGAGAAAACAGAATAAGAAAGAAAGAGAGAGAGAAAGAAAAATTTCTTTGACCTTGTTTCATGAATGGAGTTTTCTTTCATATAGTTTTTTTTTTATTTCTTCTTCAACAAAAGAAAGCTCTTCACTGTCTCAAAAAAAAAAACTAAAAATATTTTTACTCATACTTAAACTTTTCTTCTTCTTCTTCTTCGTTGTTGTCTTCTGCTACAACTACAACTACAATTACTGTGTGTTAGTTTACATAGAAAAGAAGAAAAAAAATTGATTATTAGGAGAAAGTAGCAACAGCTTAAAATCTAGAGCGCAATCTAATGTGCACACAAATGCAAATAGCAACACGAGTTATACTCAAATATGAACTCATTATCAGACCTTAAATAAAATATTCAAAAAGATTTTTCAATTCGGAAATGAAATTACATAATAAAGACAATTTTTTGCCGCTGCGTAGAATATTTTATCAAATTTTTACTATTTATAAGGTCGTCGACGTTTCATTTCGTGCTTCTTGTTCATATGAGTGCGAATGAAAAATGTGTGTATAGTCACAGTCTTGGCCTATATACAAAATTTATACGTATTACATTTAAATTAATTTCTTTTAATTTGAATCAAAAGTTTGAACTTTTAGACAAAATTTTAGTACAAAATATTTTTAGTACTAATTTAGTACAAAAATAATTTCATCATATTAAAAGTTTTTCTACACACAATCACTTAGTACGACTGATTAAGTGGCAATAAAATAAGCTATAAAATATCTACATACGAAATGTACATTGACATCATGTCACCCAGAACAGACGAGCTCGAGGTTCTAAAAATATACTTCAATAGTAACAATTTTTTTCCGCTAAAAAAAGTGAGTGGCCTCTAAAGCTAAATTAAGTAATAAGCATGTGTATGCGACGACATATGAGTATTAAGTAAATGAGAAAAAGCACCGCTAAAGTGACAAAGGTCTTTCTTTACAACAGAACATTTCATCATCTGGTGTTGTGCTTTTATTGCCCATCATCATACATGAACTGTTATCATCATCGAAAAATTGAGTTATTTTTTCTGTTATCATTCATTCACACATTACGACTTCGCATATGTACTCATTTACTCATGTTTGTTTTAAACTTTATCGCTCATTCTCTCACACTCTATATTCAAAGTGTTATTGACTTCTTTCATATATATGAAAAGAAGAAAAAAATAACAACAACTTTTGCTTGCTTCACACTTAATCGTTTGTTTTCACAAAATTCTTCTGTGTACAGACACACAGGCACAAGCTCTTTTATACAAAAGCGATTTTCCCAAAAATAAAATAATAAAATTACGCCATTTGATAACATATTGCTGCGTAATATTCAATTATTTTCTTCGTAAAGAAGCAACTTGATTGAGCTGAATCATCTTTCGGACAACTTTCGAGGAAATCGCGATTAGATCACGAATTATTTTTGGAAGCTTCTGCATACGTGTGAATCACGGAAGGGAAAAATCGAAAAAAAAAAAATTGATTATCTAATTGACGGCTCGTGACAGGAAAATGAGCTTTTTCTGTCTTCTTTTTATAGAATTCATGAACTTGTCATAAGGTGTAGTCATGATAGTTCGCTTGTTGTTGTTTATTCTTTTTTTTTATCGTCCCAAACCAACCAAACTTTCCAATTCTGGAAATTTCCGAAAATTTCTCTTTATCAGTTGTTGCTTCTTCTCAACACACATACAGGAAGGAAAATGTCAAAAGCTAACTTTTTATTTTTGACATATACTAATGCAATTTTTCTAATATCAGCCTACAATTTCTAAGTAGTTTCTAATAAATAATAAGAGAGAAGATAAATGAAGCTCGACACGTACCAGTATGCTATGTGGGTCAACTCTCACTACGATTTTTCTTGTCAGTAACTGTTGTGTCGAAAGCTTTCTTTTTCTTTTTCTGTTGTTTTTTTTTGGTTTCTTCTTTCAAGTTCAACCTAAATTAATGAAAAACAAAAATTTTTCTTTGAATCTGATCTCCAGATCTTTTATAGTCGATAATTCTTGTATAAATATTTATGTCCAAACGAAGAATAACAACAAAGTAAAAAAACAGTCTAATAAATATATAATTGAGGCGCAATTCTTTTTACTTATTATTGTATTATTGAATGACGATGTTTATGAAGACAGTGAGAGGAAACTTGAAAGAAAAATAAAAATTTTTTTTGATAAGCGATTAGATCACGTTTTTTTCTGTTGAAATTTTATAAGAGTGCGTAATAGAGTGACGACAATATGAGAATTCTTCCTATTGTTTGTGTGTGTCAGGGAATGATAATGAATAACAAGTAGTAATTGATAAGATAAACAACTCATGTCACAGTAAAACAATCGACCTCGAATTTCGTGATAATGTGATAATATTTCAACATATCCCGCGAGTTTCCTTATTCAAGGTAAAATTACTTTGTTATATATTGCAAGAATAATTTGTTGATATTTCTACATGAAATGTTTACTTTGATCAAAAATTTCTTCATTTGTTGACAAAATTAAATTCTAAATTAGAAAAGGAAGAAAATGAAATGAAAAACTATCTATAAAAACACGTGTTGTAGGGCTTTTACATGAGCACAATTATCAAGGTCAAAAATCAAGGAGGAAAATCATTTTTATTTTCATTTTAAATGACTGTCTTCTCTTTATATTTACTAATTAATCTAAGCGACATTCTACTTATTGAATAATTAATGATCTAATAATATTTGCTATGTTCTATTTTGCAATAAACACGCGTTAGATCATAATCTTTAATGCACACGACATTAACAAGCCTCGGGAATTTATTTTGTATTATTCTCCAACTGAATCAAGTTTCTTTACATGTGACTCTCTCGCTCAGCTTGTTATTTTGTTGTATGCACATGTGTATAATATTCTCTGTTTGCTTGTGTTCCAATATATTATTATTTTCGTAACAATAACGTCAACACCGATGATGTGTGAGAGCGAGCAAGCGAGAGAAAAACAACAAATAAAATATTTTTTTAAAATGCGCCTTATATTATTGTGAAGAGGAAAATTTCAATTTCAATTATATCGAAAAAAAGGACACAATTGGCATTTTTCATTTTTATTTTTCTAGAAAAGCCTCTTTTTCTCCCACTCATGTAACCTTTATCGAATAAGCTTCGGGAATTTCGTAACGAGCAATTGCACTTACAATTTTTTTTTGTTGTTATAAAATATACTCACGTTGCAAGATCTTTTGCTTTGGGAAGAACTTCAATTGCTGCTGATATGACGTCTATTACTTGAGCAATGTTAGGCCAAAAAATATGATTGTTATAGAGCATATAAACGTGGCTGTTGAAACGTGAATAACGTGAAGGGCTCTGAACGTACGGTTGCAAAACACGACTTGATTTTATTTTTTGTTACACAATTTAAGGCATTGCATCAATAAGAACATTATGCTGTTGCAATGTGATGTGAAATTCAAAGTCTGCAAATGTCAATAATGGAGAAATTATTTTTATGACTTTTTAATTAATGCTGTTATTGCTTATTTGATGTGATTATGAATCACAAATAAATTATTTTTAGCTTATTCTTATTAATTTAGCTATTATCAAAGCTTTCTTTGATTAAATAAAAATGTTTGTAAACAAACGTGTCAAATCCAAATAAATGATTTTAATTTTTACATCGAAGCGTTAAAAATTTAAAATTAAAAATTCTGTTATTTTTAATTAAATAAATTAACACTTTGACTAAAATTCCAAATCTTTTTTCTTTACTCTAATTACAGAAATGTTCTTTACGTGGATTGTTAAAAACTGTGAAAATCAATTAGCATTTATCTAAAATCTTTAATACTGTTTATGTGATGGTTACTGAGCTTCAACACCATCAAGAAAGTGGAGCACCCATAATTATCGGTGGAGCCATAAAACGAAATATCGATTCAAATCCGTTGATCAATTCGTGTCACTATAAAAACGGTAATGCCTATTTCTTACTTTGACAGCTTTTTCTCTTTCTCTTTTACTTTTTTGACATTTGATTTCACTTCCGATTTCTTCTTGAACTAAATTTTTGATTTCTCTTCTCTCTCTCTTATAGACACTCAAACTGTCTTAATGTTAAGATCATCATCAATGAGTCCAACAATGATGAGTCCATCAGAAATGGGTGATGATGTTGGATCACCAGGATCAAATTATGAAATGTCACAACAAATGAAAAGAAAAGATATTTTCACACAACGAAAGCAAAGAGAATTTATCCCAGATGCAAAGAAAGATGACAGCTATTGGGATAGACGTCGTCGCAATAATGAAGCAGCAAAAAGATCGAGAGAAAAACGAAGATTTAATGATATGGTACTTGAACAGCGTGTTATTGAATTGACTAAGGAAAATCATGTTCTTAAGGCACAACTTGATGCGATTAAAGACAAATATAATATTAGTGGTGAAAATTTAGTTAGTGTTGATCAAATTCTAGCTACATTGCCAACAAGTGAGCAAGTTTTGAGTCTTACAAAGCGATTGAAGCCTAATTCAGCACATTCAAATGGCACAAATGATGAAGATGAACATTATGCACCTCGTTTAGTGACACCAAAACCAACAGTGAATTATTCTCAAGCACCGGCGCAACGTGAACATCAAATTCATCCAATTGAAAGTTCACAACCAACACAAATTATCTATGGTAGTCGACAAAATCAAAATAGTCCATTTGTGAGTCAACATGCTGAAGAACAACAGCAACAGCAGCAAACACTACCAGCACAACAGCCTCAAATTATTCGCATATCGCCAGCCTCACAGCCACAGCATTTACAAACACCACAACAGCAACAACAGCAGCAGCAACAGCCAGTTCCTTCAACGCCAGTTATCACATCATTATTCAAGCCATTGCACCCAACAAATGTACAACAACAACAACAACAACAATCTTCACCTCAACAGCCTCATCATCAACCTCATGATTTACACAAATTTATTTTGCTGAATAAGAATGGCGAATCATTGAATAATAATAATAATGATAAGAAACAATCATCAAATGGTGTTGCTGTGATTAGTAATGAAAAGATGATCATTGTGAATGATGAAAAAGCGCCACGTGAAAGTGTTTTTCCTCATATTCAACTTACAAAGTTCCTCACAAATACGGTCAAATCGAATTATATTTCACATCATACATTTAGTCATCATCTTCATCATCATCATCATCATCCAGCTCATCATGAATTGGAAACAAGTAGTGTGTTGAATTTGTCGAGAAGAACAATAAGTAATGGCAGTGGCAGTGATATTGGAAATGATAATGAAGTTGAACACTTTGGAACGAATGAGTATTATAGTGAATTTGCAAATAATGGTGGTGGCAGTAATGGCAATCAAAGCGATAGAAGCAGTACAGTTGATGATGGTGAACATGATCATGAAATGGAGCACACTTCAAATGGTAGCACAGTCAGCAATGTATCAATGGATCATGCTAGTTTGCCACTTAAGCTTAGACATAAAACGCATTTCTTGGGTGAAAAAGAGTCAGCAGCAACTGCACTTCTTGCACTTCATAATATTAAGCAAGAACCAACACCAACTTCACACTCACATTCGCCTGTTTGGGATGGTGAAAATTCATCAGATGAAAGAGATTCAGGGATTAGTATTGAACATCGTGATGTTAATGTAAATGGTCCATCCGAATGGTCAAGTATTCAGAGAAAAATTATTGTGAATGCAAGCACAACGCCTGAAAATTTTGAACAGTTTAACACGCTTATTGTAAGCGAACCAAATGGAAATGATGATAGAAATATTCATTTAAAGTCACATCTTGCTAGATTAGAGTCAGAGATCTCAACCATCAAAAATATGATGATTCTGAGTTCAAATAGCAACAGTGCACCAATTAATGCTTAAAATATCTGACTTTAAAACTCTTTTTCAACTTTTTTTCTTCTCTTCTTCTAATTGGCCTGTAACTAGTAGTCAAAATCTACTATAGAAAGTAGCCAAAAGCTATACTTTTACAACTCTGACTTCTCTCAATATTTTCATTTGAAAATTCGTTAACATACAAAAAAAAGTAGTACTTGAAAGATGAAATCTAAAATTTTTCAGGGAATTTTATATGAAGTAAATTTTAAATTTCATTTAATATGAATTGATGAATTTTCAATTGAAAAGTTTAAAAAATTTTGTTCAAGAAAAAAATTATTTTGATTTGTTGACAAAAGAAAATTTTATTGAAATTAACTAGGGTTCGGAATTATGCGCATACTTCTTCTTCTTATCTGCATAATTCCGAACCCTAAAATTAACTAGAAACGTTTTAAAAGAAGAATATTGAATTATTTTTTAGTTAATTTGTTAGACATTTTTATAAAATTAAAAAGAGAAATAAGCTGTATTTTAGTTTTTAAAAATGCGCTCAAAAATTCAAAAGTAAACAAAGAATTCAAACTTTGAAAAGTCGTTATATTTAAATTTCGAAAAAGTCGTTAATTTAAAATATTTTTGTCAACCAATCAAAATATATTTATTTCCTTGAAATTAAGAAATAAGAGAAGAAAAAATTCTTATAAAAAAACTTTAATAAATGTTTATTGAATAAAAAAAAAGTAATTTAAAAACAAGATGTAAAACACATAATAAAAACACGCACTTTATAAAAAACAGCAAGGGTGAGAACTTTTGATATATAAAACAAAAATCGATCATAGTTATCGCTGGAAAAATCAAAAACTTGTATGGAAAATATCAAATTTTGATTATTTTTGATACTTTTTTGACAAAGTTCGCATCTCTTGTAAAAAATTATTATTAAAATAATTGAGAGATAAAAAAGGGGAAATGAAAGAAAAGATGATGAGAATGAAAGAAAGAAAAAATTTAAAAATTAGATTTTGTAAGAAAATATAAAAAATTTATATCGAAATTCTTTTAAGTCCTTCTACTTTTTTTATAAAATATGTAGACTATACATCTATTCATATTCACATCATAATTACTGAATAAGAAAAAAATAATAGTTTTATTAAAATACAAAAACAATTGATGATACAAGCAGTTTTAAGATATAATGCAAATAAACACACACACACATAAATTTTTATTTATTAAACAATTATAAATATAGAATTATATTGAGAAAGAACCAATATGGTCATTAAACGGAATGATTTAAATAAGAAAAGAGAATATAAAATTTTTAAATGATGAAAGATGATATAAATTATGTTTTTATTGTGTAAGAGAGGAAATTTTTGTATTAATTAAAGAAATTAAATATTTAATTAAAGATTTGTAGTTTTATTAAGCTAATTTTTCGTTTGATTTTATTTTTTTCGTTAAATTTTTATTTTTCAGCTTTTAAAATTATTTTACAAAAGTTTTCAGTCGAGCTTTTTAATCATTTTAAAATTTTTCAGAAGAAATTACAAAATTTTATTCTTTCTTGCAATTTTATAAAGACGAATTAGAAACTTTCTGAAAAAAAGAAATTTTACCAAAGCAATCAAAAATACCTTATGACTTTTGATTTACTTACTGTGAGGTGCAAAAGTAATACAAATGGAAAGTATGGCGAACTTTGATTACTTAAACATAGAACGAGAACATTCGCAACGCACTAGAAAGTTAAAGTCTCTCACGATAGTGATAGTTTAAGATTTGTTATGTTACAGTAAAGCAAAGCTTTTTCCTTTCGGAATGACTCCATACAAATTCAAACATTTTTGAAAATTTTTGTAGTAATTTTTCAAATTTTTGGTAAATTGAAAATATTTTTATATATTTTCTTAAATAATGAACAAAAACACGATAAAAACTCAAATTCAGCAATTTTTAGCGAAATTTACAAAATTTTTTCCAAAAATTTATTTTTCTTTAAATCTCATGAAAGCGATAAAATTATCAGTAATAATTTAGTGAATTATATTAAATATGTAAAAATTCAATGTTTTTAACACATTTTTTGACTGTTTTCATAGTGTTTTTGACTCATTCCCGTTCCCGTTCGCGGAAAACTCTATTCCCGAGAATTAGAAAAAGCCCAGTTTACACTGTAATACTAGAATCTATTTTGTAGTTTTTGGCTACTTTTCAAAAAATAACTAATGGCTACAGTCGATTTTGGTTACTGGCTACGGAACAGCAGTTTAACAACTCTGGTTTACAGTTAAAGATTTGCTTATAATTAATTTTCATTTCTAAAATCTTTAAAAATTAAATTTAATTTTATTCTCGTTTTAAAAATTAAATTTTACAAGAATTTATCGTTTTTGAAGTAAAGAATGACAAAAGCGACATTTTTAGAGAATTACACAAATTATACCAGAATCATTTCATTAAACTTTAAGTTTTTATAACAAATTGTTTGAAACTTTATGAAATTTTAAATTTTTAAAATATTTGGTGATAACTGTCAATGGCTGCCGCTGACGACAAGCAAGCGGCTTAACAACTCTATTCTCGTGATAGCGATAGTTTAGCTAAGATGTTCTTTAGTCTTAAAGCGAAGTGGAGACACTCAAACGACTTCATTAATAATAAATATTTCTTGTCTGATAATTGTTAGTACCAGGTTATAACTTCTGCAAAAATACGAAAATATAAAGTCAATTCTATTACTATCTATTTGATAATTATTTTCAAATTCTTAATTCATTAGTTTGAAACTTATTAAGTTTCAGCCTGTTCTTCATATATAAATTTCTTTAAACAGCACATTTTACATTAAAAATTGTTTTCTCAAAGTTTGCCGTTAAAGATTCAAATCTGGTTGTGTAGAATGATGAAATTAACATTAAAAACTTAATCTTTTGACATCAAATTTTACACATCATTAAAATTCACCAAAAAAATTTCACTTCATCATGACTATAATTTTTCTAAGACCATGAATGACCCAGTTTCAAACTTCTTTTTATTTTACTTTCAATAATTTTTCAAGAAGAACAAATTGTTATGAAGCAAATTTTCTCTTTCAATATTTTTTGATTTTATTCAGTCTCAGAGGGGCTTCTAAATGTGTCTTGGCTAAAAAATATTTGTAATAGAATTTTTTTGAATTCTTAAAATACGTTAAAATGGTTAAAAAATTTTACACCTTGAAGTCTCGCATGATTTTGAATTAAATTATTATGTATTTAGTCTGTTCACAAGCTATTGTTAGAATTCAATTTTTGAAATCCCCCGAAGTTAATTATTTACCTAAAAATTTTAGTATGAAAAAAGTTTAATCATTCAGAAGTAAAAAATATAAATTTGTTCTCATTGGTCTAATTAGATAAGCTTGTTAATTATTTATAAATCTATTAAGTTCCGTCATGAGTTTATCAACCTTAACACTTCTCAAATTTCACGTCATTGTCATGGATGAATCATTTTTAAATTCTCCTTATCAACGCTACATAAAAATATTCAAGTTTCAACTGTTAATAAATAAATTTGATCATTTCCAATGAATAAATTTAAATCTGCATAACAACAAACCAGACTCACTTGTTTCACTTCAACAAATTTATTATAATGATTGTGGTTCAAACTGCATGTGATTCATTAATGCTTTTAAATGAAAAAAAAAATTGAATTTTATGTCTTAATAAATAAAGCGCATTTCTATTTTTAAAATTTAAAAAATTAATTAAGTTGAAGTTTTTTAATTATTTTAGAAAATAACGGATTTTTTAAATATGAATTTTATAACGTAAATTGACTATTTGAATTCAGTTGTATTCCCTCTAAAAAATAGAACAATTTAAAATTCCTCTGAAATTTTCTTTATTTTATCAGTTGACACGATCAGACTCCAGAGAGTCTCAACTGACCGTTATTTCCCTTAATTTGAATTATATGCACTTGTCGTTTTCTTTAATTTTACGTTAAACTGTTCGTTACAAAAATTGTAATTTCTGAGAAAATTACAAATGCAGTTTATATTGTTTTTTATATTCAATAAAAATCATTCATGAAAGTTTTGAAATGTTAAAACAATCAAATTTAAAGCAGCAATTATTAATAAAAATAATATAATAAAAATTTTAGTGCGTTTTTCTCAAAGAAAATTTTTAAAAGTTTTATTAAGTAAAACGCGCTAATTCAAAATCAAATTTTGAATAAAATAACTGTCAAATTTTTTGAATCGAGGCACTCCGAAATCAGTATAAATTAATAAAAAGAAAGTCTTCTAATCGCCATAATAAAGAATTAAAATTAGTATTAAACGATTTATCGACGCTTTTTTAACACCATAACTTGGTAGTTTCAATCGACCGTTAAAGAATTTTGAAAAAGCTCACTACTATTTTTCGAAATTATTCAAATTTTAAAAAGATTGTTAACAAAACACTTAAATAACAACATTTAATTAATAATTAACGTTGCTCGACATAAAAGATATTATTATACAACAGATAAAGGCTTCATTTGACATAATTTCAGCCAAAAACCTAAAATATTTGGTTTTTATTTCAAAAATTATTTTCGAAAACGAATTTCGAAAATTTAAAAACTTTTCGAAAAAGAATTGCGAAAATCAGATTTGAAATTATTTTTCAACGGACAAAATTTTAATTGAAACTACCAGGCATCATAAGTAGAAGTTGCATTCATTTGCAGCATTCTAACGCGCTATAATTTGAAAATTTTGTTTATATTTTTCTAAGAATTAAAAATATTTCATGAATTTTCGAGTTTTCCAATCATTACAAGCTCTAGAATTCTTTACAACATTAAAAACTGAATAGAAATGTGCTAAATTACAAAACTAGAAATTTTCAATAGAAAAAGAAGACAAACTTAAGAAGTGTTTTAGAATCAAGCTAAATCGCTTTTCAACAAAAATGTCTAAAATTGATATTCATTTATGTCAACACGATATTGAGATTCAAATTTATTCAAGCTCTCAATAGAAAGATTAGCGGTACTTCCAAGCTATTCAATGTTGATTTTTCTCTCTCTCGTCCTTTATGAATGACAAATTTTAGTTTCTCAGCTCGGAAGTTTTATTCTCTCTCATTGATAACATCTTAATATTAATTTCTCCAATCTAATTCAGTTTTTGCCGGTTATTGATTGAATTTGGACGTGTATGAATATGAATCATAAAATTTTGTTGCTTTTTCTAACAATTAAAATCATAAACATTGAATGTAGCGTAAAAAGCTTAGTAAATAATTTTGGTGGATTTGATGGTTTAAGTTTTTTAAAATTTGGTACATGTGACATATCAAAATGTCCACAAATACCAAAACATTACGAAGAGCTCGGCTGTTTGCCCATCCTAAGAGAAAACGAATGCTGTCTGAAAAGGTGATTAGCATATAAGTAGTGACAACCTTGAGAATTGATAACGACTCTTACTGTTTTGCAATTTAGCTTTGACTGTAGTCATTTGAGTGTTCGTAGCTATAGCAACAAATGTTTTTACAAGGGAAAGATATTAAGCGAAAGCAGCAAAGTAAATGATGAATCATTGCAACGCTCTTGCATAAAAGATGTTCACTGTGTAGAGCAGGGAAAGTTTTTCTTTAGACATGAAACTTGCAGTGAACTTTTTGGTCCACCACTTGAATTTGGTTGCATTCGAGTGTATGCAAGAGATAAATGCTGCTCAGTTGGCACTGTATGCGGTAAACTAATTACTTCAAACTGCAATTCAAAACAATTCATTGTTGAAATTTTTTAGGTGATGATGCTGAAAGATTGCCAACATGTGAATTTGAGGGAAAAATTTACAGAATGGGCGAACGCATGTATTCAAATATTCAAAAATGCCATCAATGCATTTGCACGAGTGATTTCACGTATACAAAAAATATGACGGCCAACAAAGACTGCTTTAGATTGAATTGTAACATTGAGCTTCGAGAAGTTGAAAACATCAACAATGGCTGCATTCCCGTCTATCATAACGATGTATGTTGTCCATACAATTGGCGATGTCCACATAGAAATGACGCTATTATTCCTGGCAGCAACAATGATGAGAAAGAAAAGAATAGAACTAGTCAAAAATGCAAATTTGGAAATTTAGAATTTAACATTGGCGATAGATTGTCTGTACGCGAGAATGAGTGTTCAAATTGTACTTGTCTCATTCCACCTATGCTCAGCTGCATTTATTCACATACATGTTGAATGTTTAACAATTAGAATCGCGTTTCTCACTAAATTAAAGAATTTTTTTTAAATATTTTTGTTTATGTCAAGGGAAAATAACTTTTTCCAAAATCAACTTGAAAATTTAACGGTTATTTTATTCAAAATTTGAATTTGAACTAGCGCGTTTTGCTATAAAAGCTTTAAATTTTCTTTGAGAAAAACGCGCTCAAATATTTTATTTTATTGTTTTTTATTAATAATTACTGCTTTAAATTTGATTATTTTAGCATTTTAAATCTTTCTTGAATGATTTCTATTGAATATAGTAAAACAATCTAAACTGCATTTGAGATTTTCTTAGAAATTACAATTTTTTGTAACGAACTTTTCAAAATATAAAAATTATTTCCCCTTGTTTTTAGAATTTAAAATTTTTCCGTTACTTTAAAAAATTTAATGCTAAATAATGATTTTAAATGAATGACTAATAAGTTCAAACTTCGAGAAGCACCTTAAACAAAGTCAAATGATAGTTAATGTTCTGCTCAATTAAAGATTCCGAGTACTCGTTAAGAATCTTTTTATCTCTTATTTTTTTGTTATTTTTGTTACAAATATAGAAATGAAAATAAATCTTAATTCTGTTTGCAAATCTTCTTTTTTCTGTTATTTACCAGAATATTAAGAACCATGGACAATTTAGCAAAAAAGAGGAAAACATTTAGAGAAAAAGAAGAGTAAAATGTAAGGTCCATAACATTTCTTATGAAATTCACGTGATTATAAACTCGTTGTATCTCGTTTCTTCAAAATGAATCAAAGCAGAAGAAGAAGAGTTAGAAAAATCGAGTAAGCAAAGGTTGAAATAACGTCATAATGCAAACTTTATTGATTTATCTTTACACTTGATGATAATTAATCAACTAAAGTGATTACAATTACACAGTAATTGCATTCGAAAGTATACTTAATAAGTCATAAGCGTTGAAAATTATCTAGAATAAATGAATATTGTTAATGACGCAAAAACATTAAAAATTCACCACTAAATCATACGTCATCTTAACCTTCAGATTGTTTATTTAAAACATCTTTTAATTCAATAAAAGAAGATAAATGAAAGAAGAAAGCCGTTTAAATTTGAATTTTCTTGAAGTTCCACGTAAAAATTTAACTTGTTGTTTACTTAGATTAAGTTTGTTTTTAAATTTACGAAATTCTAAAGAATTCTTTGATTTAATTGTTTTAAATACTTAATAAACTTTGTAATTTGAAGATTATAATAAAGAACAATAAAAATCATCAGATAATAGAGAATATTAAAAAGCAGAGTCAAAAACAAGAATCTTCTATTATTTCTTTATTCCATTAGCAATTCCTGTAAGTATCTTCAAGTGATTTGCATTGATCTAGAAAGAAATAACTTTAGCGGACATTCAACTCTAATTTCTTCATTTTATTAAACATCTAGGCTACAAAATTTAGTGCATCTTAGATCTATTGTTTTTAAAATGATGACTTCCTAACTAATTGAGCCTCGAGACGACCCTGAATTGCAAACAAGCACATATACTCAAAAAACAAATTAGTGTGCTAAGCGATCAAATTAATTAGCGGTAATTAAGTAGCCGACAACAAAGTGCACATTACAAAAACAACAAGAAAGAAATTCTGTGAAAAATTCTTTTTTAGTTCTAGTATTTTTCCTCTAAATGGAATTCCCTAACACCTTCAATATTCTCAAAAGCAAAGCAATTAGCTGATAATAAAAAAGTGTATTCATAAATTTACGTAAGCGATACCTTTCAGAGCAAATCAAGAGAAGAAAAGAGAGAAAAAATAAACAACAACGAGCGAAATAATGATATGCCATGAATCACCTCTGTTAGCTGAATAAAAAAAAGCTGAGAATCGGTCAGTACTTATTATTTTTTTAACTTTAGTATATAAGTCGATGATTTTAAAGTTTTCACATCAGTTTCTTTTCATACGTTGTTGTGTTAAGTTGAACGATATCTGAGGTAAAGTTTCTTTTTCATTTCATGTATTTTAATTATCCCCCACTGCTTGTCATTTAAAGTTACCATACCAGAGACCGAGTGAGAGAGAGAGAAAATAAAATATAAAGTAAAACGATGTTTTATATAACACTATAAGAAGAAAAAGAAATATTATTGAGTGTTAGATAATCAAATATTGATAAAATTGAAAAATGAATGGCTAATAACGTGTATTTAATTTTCTACTTAAAATAGTGACAAATGTAAATTAATTCTTTTTAACTTAAGTGAAGTTTTTGCTTGCTACACCTTGAAATTTATCACACACGTACTTTTTGCTATTGACACTGTTAAAGCTCAAAGGTTTAGCAAATTGAAATCATCAATTTGAGGGTTATTTAATTACATTGCAAACATTTTCCGGCCATAAAAAGATTTTTAAAACAGAACAAGTAAACTTAATTGTGAAAAAGACAAAAATTGTTTTTCTCGCTTGAAAAGTTTTTACTTAAACGCCAGGCGTGGACACACGTTGATCTTTAATTGATCTTTTTTTATCTTTAATTGAACTTTTTTGATCTTTATTTGATGTTTCTAGCTCTTTTTTGTGTGTCCACGCCTGGATTAAACGTTTTTAAAAACGTGTTTTGTTAGTTTAAGATTTGATTAAAAATTGATTTTAAATTCAAAGCTCAACAATTCATAATATTTTCTTAAAATTTAAATATTTAAATACTCTCTAACATCACTGACGTAAATTGCTCAAGTATGTAATCGAAATTCAATTTCCTAGATAGATAAATAATTAACTAAGTTTCGCACAACAGCAAAAATAAGTAATTTATATTCGCCACAAGTTCATTCGATGAATTTTTCAATGGCAAAAGATTTGACCGCAAAAGAAGTTTCAACTGCTTGCTATTATCACTCATGCGTCAAGTAAATAATTTATTTTTGTATTTTTCAATTATAGATACTAAAACTCATCCTTCATCATGAAATTTGTAATCGTTGCCGTTTGCCTGATTGGATGCGTAATCGCACAAAGCAAATATACAACTAAATACGATAACATCAATTTAGATGACATTTTGAAATCGGAACGTTTATTGAACAACTATTTCAACTGTTTAATGGATAAAGGCAAATGTACACCAGACGGTAACGAATTGAAACGCACTTTACCCGATGCTCTTAAGACCGAATGTGCCAAATGCAGTGAAAAACAAAAAGCCGGTACTGAACGTGTTTTGAGATTCTTGATTGAAAAGAAACCACAAGCATGGCAAGAATTGCAAAAGAAATACGATCCAGAGAACATTTACTACCAAAAATACAAGAAAGAAGCTGAAGCTCGTGGTTACACTGTTCCACCAGTTTAAGCTTAAATATTTGATTTTTGTTCCTGAACAAAATTTATTGTGATTTTTATTATTCTTTTAATTTTATTACAAACAAAATTCAACACAAATTCATTTTGGAATCTTTAAATTTCGAAATAAAACCACATTTAAAATAGAGAAATAAAAGTTTTTATTATTTTTGAATTTCAAATGATTACGAGCGATGTTTTTAGAAAGTCTCATGCATGTTTAAAACAATATAAAAGTGTTAAAGTTTTATTACAAGGTAAATTTATGCTTGCAAGTATTACAAATGCAAATAGAGGTGTAGATTGACATTTTGGTCAATGTTTGTAAACAAATTTAACACATAGCCGGTCGGCTGTTGACCATATAAAAGCGACAACTTTATTGCGACTGGGTTTTTTTCTACACGCTCTTTATTTCAATTGAATTCTAGAAAACTTGTTATTTTATGCCGCTTACTTGCGCGCAACACGATTTCATAATAAAGTTAAGTTTTGTGTGTTGAGAGTAAACTTGCACTTTCATCTTAATATTTTGTGCATATATATGAAGACTTGGTATTTGCAAGATGAAGATTAAGGGGGACATTTAACTTGTTGATTTGCATTTTGCTAAAATAATTTTGAAATTTCTATATTTGAATTTAATAATCTATATCAGAGTCCGAAAACGTTTGAAAATTTAGTTGTAACGAAAAAAAATTTAACCGGCTGAATTTTTCAACTAAAAACAACTAAAATTTAATCGATTTTTAGTTATTTGTAAAACGATTTCGGACTCTGATCTATAAAAATTATCAAAGGGTAACAACTTTAACAAATTAATAAAAAGTTTCATGCAAAATTTTTGAGTTTCAATGGTTACTCTGTTTTCATTATCAAGAGTTATTTCCTCTTGGATGATTTTATAGAATTTTAGAAAGAAAATTTTTGTGATCGATGTTCTTTTTTTTTTTTTTTGTTGAGAGTTGATTCTATTTGCAAATTTATAAATTTTGTTTGTTAAAATCAAGGAAAACTAACTTGTCATAATTTACATGATTTTACATTAAAAACCGTTAATTTACATGAAAATACATGTTTTTACAAGATTGTAAAATTAAAATTCTACAATTGTAGAAATTTTTAAAATAAATTTAGACGTTAAAAGTCATAAAATGTCATTTTTAAAATTTATACGAGTCAATTTTTGGCTTGAACAATGTTTTTTACTCAATTTATAAGAAAATTTCTTTTATTATAATTTAAAATCTTCAATTTGAAAGGAGAATATTTTCTTTGAATTGTCATTAGCACGCATTTTGGGATAAATTTTTGTGTGATTAAATTGGCTTTTTGTTTACTTTTTACTGCATGAATTTACATGAAAAAATACAATGTTATTTTCCCTTGATTGAAATTTAAATTTTTAAATCTTATTATTTCTATTTTAGTCTAAATATTCTAATTTTAATTTAAAACTATTTTAGTAAACAAAACAACATTGAGATTCATCAATTTTATTTTTTGTTACAAGTAGCTCAATATCATTTGCATAAAATTCAATTCCAAGGAATAAAATTTCACGATAAAATTGATTTATTTAAAATTTTAATATAAATTACTCAACCTTAAGAAATTTTTATTTATGAATATTTACGAGTTAAACGAAGACAACGTGGTAGTGATGATGATGGGCATTATTCGTGAATTGTGTATATAAAAGTATTATCAGCCTTAATGGAAAGAGAGAGAGAGTGTGACGTTGATCCGATATTCATTCATTAACTCTCCAGCGTATGTACTTGACACTATCGCTATCGCTTTTAAATATGCCAATATAAAACAACTTTTTTTTGCTTATTTATTGAAAAAGTCGCGTTTAGTTTTATTTACAGCGTTGCATCAAGTGAACGTCTTCACTCTGTCTCTCGAGAGTTTTTGTGGCGCGAAGTAGAAGCAAAAAAAAATATGAAAAAGATTTGCATAATTTGGTTATTGCAGATTGTGGTTGTGATGATAATAGGTGAAGAGTGTGGTAATTGTCCAACGTTACCGAAACATTATGAAGAAATGGGTTGTGAACCAGTAATAGAAGAAGGCAATTGTTGCATTAGAAGGTAAAATTTAACGGTCATTCAAATTTTAAAATTTAACGGTCATTTAAAATTTGAAATAATTTTATTTTATTCTTTAGCTATAAATGCCCGGATGTAAAAATCCGAGATGCTAATAAGTGTTATTTTAAAAATGAGACTTATGAAGTGCGAGAAAATCTCAAGAAGGAGCAGTTGATTGGCACTTGTAGTGGTACTTGTTTTTGTCGTGAAGGTGAAGAAAAGCCAGCAGAATTTGTTTGCGCGCACATTGACTGTCCCGAGTATTTTCAAGGCCATGATCCATCGAGAAAGTGTATAAGACAATATGATCGTGAACATTGCTGTGCCATCAATACTATATGCGGTAATTTTTTAATACTTTTTAATATTTCACTGCAATTTACAGAAATTAAAATATTTTATGACTGGAATTAAGTTGATTTCAGAGCACGAAGTCGACTAAATTTATTTTTATCCATATAAAGTTAAATTTTAAGCTCTAAAAAGAAAATTTTTTAAGTGTTATAAAAAGATTTAAAACTGTTATAAAACTGTCAAAATTCTTATAGGAAATTTTAAAAACTGTTATAAAATTGTTATAATTCTTATAAAATGTCAAATAAGCAGATTAAATACTTTTAGACAGAGTTGTAAAATTAGAATCTACTTTGTAGCTTTTGGCTACTTTCTACAGTAGATTTTGACTTTAAAAACTAGCTTTTGGCTAAACTATCCATTTGGTTACTGTAGCCGATTGGCCACTGTAGTTAAAAGCTGCTCTTCAAAAAATAGCCAATGGCTACACTGATCAATTGGCAACAGTAGATTTTGGCTACTGGCTACGGATCAGTAGCTTAATAGTTTGAATTTAAACATATTTAGTCCGACCGGAATTGAATTCGCGTCTCCTAATTGCCGGCCACTTTTTCACTAAGCTATCAGCGAACATTCCAAAGTATGGCAGAATGTGAAGTTATACTTTTTATCTACTTAAGTTTTTGTTTTTGACCTGAATTATTTTGAATTTTCGACATGAAACACAGATTTATAACATTTAAAAATTTTCTTTTTATCGCTTAAAATTTGACTTTATAGCAACAAACTTTATTCAAATTTTAAAATATTTTTCTTCATATTATTAACAGGTGAAGAGATGGAAAAGTTATCAACTTGTGATTTTGAGGGCGAACAATATAAAGAAGGACAAAAAATGTATCCAAAAGATCTCTGCTATAGCTGCTTTTGCACAAAAAATTTTAATAATTCAATGACAGTTGAGGAAAATCCAGATTGTTATAAAATTGATTGTAGCATTACTTTGCGTTATAGCGGTCGATTGCATGAAGGTTGTGTTCCAATTTATTACAAAAATGACAATTGTTGTCCAATCGGTTGGAAATGTCCAGAAGAAAAACATAAGAAGCTAAATAGTGATTTTATTAAACGCAATGACTCGCAACCGACATGCAAATTTGGTGAATTTGAGCTAAATATTGGTGATGTATTGAAGTTAAATGAAGAAGATGAAGAATGTCATGAATGTTCTTGTAAAATTCCTCCTATGATTCATTGTATTGAGAAATGCTAGAAATTTTTATTTTAAAGCAAAAGCAGTGAACTATTTTTTTCGAAAAATGAAAGTTTTGTGACAAATAAATTCGAATTTATAAATAAATTTTAAACAAGTTTTGTTTTAATTAAAGAGAAATGCCGTGAAATTAGAAAAATTTGCTTTCAACCATCAAACACAAAAATGTTTTTAAAGAGTTTTAGTTTTATTTACAGCGTCTTGCAGAAAAAACTTAAATTTTTGCAAAGTAAAATGAATAAAATTTCTTTAGTTTGTTTTCTTCAAATTTTAATTATAGTAACTGGAGAAAATTGTGATCCAAATGATTGTCCTGAAATACTAAATTTTTATGATGATATTGGATGTGTGCCTTTGAAAAGTGAAGATGATTGCTGCGTCAGAAGGCAAAGATTTAAGAAATTAAACAAAAATTTCATAATTTTTAATTTAACGGAAATTTTAAATTTTGAAATAATTTTCAAAATAATTTTAACCGTTAAATTTAAAACTTTTTATTTTAACCCTAAAATTCTTTAATTTAGCTTCAACTGTCCAAATGAGACAATTTAATTTTCAACAACTCTTTGTCTTTTAAATAAAATCCAAATTGTTACAAAAAGATTGCAATTTTTTAATAGAAAATCAGATTCCAGACCAAAGTTGTGTCTCAATTTACTTTAAAAATGATCTTTGTTGTCCAATAAATTTTAAATGTCCAGAAGAAAAGCATTGGAAGAGAAATGAGAAATTTGTTAAACAAAATAATCAACCAACATGTAAATTTAATGAAATTGAGTTAAATATTGGTGAATCATTTGAGTTAGAAGAAATTGAGAAAACAAAATGCATTGATTGTTCTTGCACTGTTCCACCAATGCTTCATTGCATTCAAAAGTGCTAAGAAATCTTCTTCCCATGAAATTAAATATCAATCTAATTGTTAACAACAAAAAAAACTGACGTCGACTTGTCTAAGACAGAGCGAAGGAGAGAAAAGAAGAAAAAGGTTAAAAAAGATTAGGTAAAAAAAAGAGAAAAGCAAAAAGTCCCTTTTGCACATTTTTCTATGACAGAATAAAAGGTTAAGGACTTAATTTATTGTGTAAGGAAAGATTTTACACGCCCTCATTCTCAAGAGAGAGTGAGTTAGGCTTTCTAAATAATAAAAAATTTTTTTAGCGCATTCTTGTATAGAACAAAGCAGCTTTTATCTTTATTTTGACTGTTCGTCTGGCTGTTTTCATTGAGGTGCGAGATTTCAAAAATTATAATATATAATTTTTTACTTTTGATTTGTGCTAAAAAATTGTTACAGCAACGCTTAGTTAAAAAGCTGTCAATGATTGTATAACTTGAGAATTTGCAAAATTAAATTTCAATATGGAGTTTAGTTTTAAAATTTGTCAAAGAGGGCGGTACAATCGAAACTTATGGCTATGCGTTTTCTCGGCTACGCGTTTGAGACTGTGCGTTTCCGGCTATGCGTAAATTTGCAATTTCAGTAAGAAGAAAGTAATTAAAATATGAGTCCTACAGTCAACACCAACCAATCGTAGAGTAGAATTCGTGAAATTTAAATTCGAATTTACTTGCTGTTATAATACATGAATTACTGTATGGTCTGCATCTTAAACTAATTTTTGTTTATTATATATTTGATAATCAAGACTGATCTGTGACGACAAAAATGCGCTAAAATATTCCAACATTTGATGAACACTTTCTGTAACTTTTTTTCAATTTTCTCTGGAAGATAAAATTTTTTCCTAAAATAAAAGATTTCATTCACAAAAAATGTCAATAAATTATTTTATTTTCTTTTATCAAAGCAAAGATCGATCGATTGCAAAGCAACAAAAATGTGAAAGAAATTCGTGTTTAATTTCGCTATGTGGCAATTTTTTTCATTTCTTCTTTTCATTTGCACACAAAATTATGACTTAATAATAAAAATTTACCTTGTCCTTTTTTCATTTTGCAATCTTTTACCTAAATGTCACACACAGTGACAGAGAATGAATAAAAGAAAAAGATCATATTTGCAGAGATTTTTAACAACAGAAAGCAAGTAAGTAGATACTGTGTGAGCGATAATAATCTTTTGGTCAGGTTCAATTATAAATATTTACACTTCTTCATTCATGCTCATGGGAAAAATTAGAAAATGCAAACATATAGAGATGTGCATCAACAGGGGTCAATTTCTAACTGAAAACTATATTTGTTACCACCCGCAGTGACAAATATTGCATAATTAGTGCTCCCTAGTTAGAATTTTTGTAAATATTTATTGTCATCTAATTGTCATTTGCTCTATTTACTGTTACAGATTTCTCAATTGTAAAAGAGAATGAATAAATTTAAGCAATTGAAATTAATTTTAAAAATCTGTTATACTTTATTGAGAGCAATCTTTTAATTTGATGAAATTAAATTCACTTAAATTTAAAGCCGCTGAACTAAAATTATAGAAACTCAAAAGTATATCTTACGAAAACAAAAAAAAATTGCTTAGTTAGCTATTTAAAATTGAAAAAATTCGAAGACATCTGATTATTCGGTGGTTCTTAAAGTTATTGTGATTTTTTGCAATTAATCCGTTTATTTTCAAAAAATTCGATAAAGAATTAAAACTTTCGTTGTATTCTATTTTCATCTGTCAAATTCACACTTTTAGTTTCTTTTACTTGCTAATTCTTGCAGTTTTATGAAAGATATTACGAGTTTTTAATGATTTTATATAAAATTTACTTTTTTGCAAAATGTAAACAAAACATTTGAAAATTTCTTCAACAATTTAAATTTTGTTAAACTATTGGTCCGTAGCCAGTAGCCAGTAGCTAAAAGCTATAAAATAGCTTCTACTTTTACAGCTCTGAAATTTTCTAATTTATGAAATTTAGACATTTTAGTGCAAATAATTCTACGCTTGAGTAGAATTCATCTAGCGAAAAATCAGAAGTTTTTATTTGTTTTCTATCAAATTGCGATTATTGCGATTAAACAGAATTTTTGAGGTTAATTACCGAATAATGGGAATATTTTCGTCTTGGTAAATTCTATAAAAATTGGTAAAAACTTAATTAAGGCTATTTAATTAAATTTCTATCTAAATTCATGTCAACAATGATACAAAAAATATCTATTTTCAACATTATTGATATAACTCTGTAACATTCATTAAATAATTTGAAATCATTTGATTCAATATTTTCAAGTTAAACACAAGTTTTTCATTTAAGACCTA
The DNA here is from genome assembly GCA_014622435.1 of Polypedilum pembai. Lineage (NCBI taxonomy): Eukaryota > Metazoa > Arthropoda > Insecta > Diptera > Chironomidae > Polypedilum > Polypedilum pembai. The sequence continues at coordinate 61,178 of JACWBX010001181.1, forward strand.
ACTTTTTTAAGAGTTCCTGCTTTTTGATCGAAATATAAGTCATAAAATTTTTTATAAATATTTCATAGTTAAGCCAAGGGCGGACTTTAACAAAAAATTTCTATGTAAAATTTGTCCTAGAATCCGCCTTCTAAGAAAATTGACTGAAATTTGACTGTGTTATTTCGTTATACAATTTCGAAATAGAAAGAAATTGACAATACTTATAGAAAGACAAATAATTTAAAATTCATTCAAATTTATTGCGCAGCTTTTCCTAGACCCTGTTGCGATCTCTGTTATTATGAATAAATACTTTTTCTTAATTTATAAATTTCAACAATTAAAAAAGTCAACAAATTAATTTATCACAATATTTTACTAATAAAAAAATAATTGATTGAATTTTTTGGGCTCGAACATTAAGTCAAGGAAGCATCATGAACAGGAAGAACACCCATGATTCATTTTTTGATATTCATTACTCCCAAAAAATGCCCTTTTTTCACTCAATTCAATTACATTTTTATTATACCTAAAGAAGCATCCTTAAAATAACACAATTGCTGCTGCTTCTTCTTCTTCTACTAACAATTTTGTTTGTTTATTGTTAAACGACGACTTTTTTTAAAGGTACTTCCGTTTTTTCTCTCTTTCCTTTTTATTGACAAATTAGTTTTTGTTCATTTTCTTACTCATGCAATTGAATTGAGTTTGTTGTGACACCAAAAAGTGGATCATTGAATTGAGAATTTTTTTTATAATAAAAAGTAATTTATCATCGCTGTGACATGATACTTAGAAAGCAAAAAAATTGTGTAAATACAATAAGAAGTGGCTTCGATTTGAAAATGAAATTGATTGAGATTTTGACTTAAATTTGTTATTTCCTGAATGATGCGGATGCAAGTTTTTGTTATTTGCCAAAATAAAAATTGAAATAAATAAAAACATCATGTGAGGCAGAAGTGTGGAAAAGAAAATTTATTATCATTTTTATAGTTGCTGAATGATAGCTTTTTAGCACACTTATTTAATGAAAAAATTTCAGATGTTTTCTTTTTGCAATTTTTAAAAATCTTTGTTTGTTCTTTAAAAAGACATTAATTTTCGTTAAATATTGTATAAAAATAAAAAGATTTTTAGAGCATTTTTAGGCTGTATCTTGTAAAATAAAAAACTGATAAATAAATAACCGTCATTTGAAATTTAAATTTTCTGCAGCCAACTTCATGTTTTTAAATAATAATATCAGAAATTTTTATATTGAATTTTGTGTACAGGTCAAGGAGGAAGAACTCTATCAAAAAATCTAACAAAATAGCAAAAAAATTTTGTTAGATTTTTCGATAGTTTCATAAAAGTTTTTTGAGTTTCAATGGTTACTTTGTTTTCGCTATCAAGAGTTCTAACCCCTTTTGTTTACATTTTTATTGTGTTTTGGATATTAGCCAATTAATCAATTTTTATGATTTTATTTTTTAAAATGTTTATAAAATATTAATTTCTCAAGAAACTATTACTGGAACAAATATCAATTACATTTTTATCTATTGTTAAAGGAAGTAACTAATTTGTTTATAAACAAGTCTATTTTAGATATATTTGTTATTTTATGAATCATCTCAGTGCTAGTGAACTATGTGGACATCGAAAATCATCTTTATGTTGCGATTTTGTGTGATTTGCAGTTTTTTTATGTGAGAAGTAGCAATATCCGTCAATGTAGGAAGTTTATATGTTAATCATGTTATTTTAAATAGAAATCAATAAAAAATGAAAAAAAAAATATTTTCTCACTAATAAAGAGATAACTAATAATTGTCTTATTTAAAACAAAAATGTTTTTCATGATAAAATATTACAGAATTTGGCAGAAAAATAGTCGAAAGACGATTCAATCCTTAAAAATGTAAATAATTTAAAAGTAATTAAAAATGTATTATTATTACAGAATTTCAATATTTTAAAATTAAAGGTTCTTCCAAAGGAAACGCATTTATGAACAAAGTCTACTGAAATAAATAAAAATTTTAAATTTACATTTTCCTTATTTTAAATTTAGAGAAACATTTTAACAGAAATGTTAAAATTTCAATAGAACTGCAAGAGCAATCCATAAAACTTGTCGGAACAATTGCAGAAATTTTCAAAAATTTTGAAATAGTTTTGGTGTTCATTTCTTTTTTAGTCTTTCTGTAGGCTTTTTTGCTCATGAATGTGTTCCTCTTGGGTTTTCAAAATTTTTAATTTTTCGTTTACATTTGAAAATTACTAATTATTTGAAATTTTCAAATTTCATCAATTGTTATAATAACAAAACTATAGAATAACTAAATAATGATTTTGACTAAAAATTAAAATATTACAGTTATAATAAATAACCGTCATTTGAAATTTAAATTTTCCACAGCTAACTTCATCTTTTTAAAATCTTAATTAAATATTTTAAAAATAAGAAATCAAAAATTATTATCTTCTCATCAAATTGTGCATAGCAAAAATATCAAAATGTGTCGCCTTCTTGAAATTGAAAGAGAAAAGAAATAGAAAACACACCAAAAGTCGCATTTATAACAAACCACAAAATGCAGAGAGGCAATGAAAGATATTAAGAGGGTCGATGATGTGAGAGAGCGGTTATGAATTATTGAATTATTGCCAATTCAGGGAACATGAACAAAAAGCAGCAGCATAGATATATTGCTCTTTTTACTTGCTCTCAATGCGTTAAAAGAAAGAAGAAATAAATATATTTTTACATTAACTAGGGATGATGCAGCAACCATAGAAAAATAAAAATGAAAGGAAAGAGGAAAAACTTATTCACATTTGTGGCATTTAAATTGAATGTTGTGTTTTTAGAAGGGGAGAGTGAGCGACAGTATGTGGTAGTCAATGCATGCGATGAAAAAGGCCTGTGAAAAGGCAATGTCGAGGGTTTTTCTTCACCGTTTCACATAAATAATTAAATGGCAACGACAGCGATACATGATGATGAGTTGAAGCAACTTTCAAGGTATAATCACTTTGATTTTTCAACATTTCAAAATTAACGGCTTTTTGAAATTTAAAGTTTAAATTTAATTAAATTTTCAAAATTTTATCGACTTTATGATAAATAAACTGTAGAATGAGTGAATGATGTATTTAGCTAATATTAATTAAATTTTAAATTCTCTGAATAAATTCTTAAATATTAAATATAACAAAATGTCTATAATTCAAATCTAACTGTTTTATGAAATTTGAATTTATTGTTTTTGTTTACATTTGAAAATTAAAAA